>VXCM01000980.1:0-283274 GCA_014773175.1 Lucifuga dentata
TAGATGGAGGCAGATGATTCGCTGTGGTGACCCCTGAAGGGAAAGCCGAAAGGAAAAGAAGGAGACTTAAAATATGTGTTTCTGCAATTTTGCACCTGTAAATTTCTCAAGGAATAGTTTTATATTGTATGTAAAAATCCTACTACAGTTATAACATCAGATTTGCTGTTTGACGAAAATCTTTCATTTTCTGTCAAAATGTCTTTGCAGTTTTTGTTTCACGTCAACAATTTTTAAGTTTTATTAAATCAAACTGGGTTATAAAAAATCATTGCAGACTGAATAAGTGACTGGATGAAAGAGCGCTGCCACTTAAAAATGTCAGTTTCTCACAAATGAAAGTAATGAATTTAATATCACAGTCAGTGATGCCATAATTTCAGAGATGTTGTAATTACAGCACTTTCACACACTATTACAGTGACAGAGAGTGGAAATCAATTACTTCTCTCATCATTTTCTGTTGCATCATGCAGCGAATGTGTTAGAGAGGACTCATTAGAAAAGGTGAAGTAATATTCAAATGGAGAACACAGAAAGTTAGCTTTCATCAGGTGAAGAATGACCTAAAAATGTTTCTCTGTGCTAAAACTTCCTTTTCAACTCATGACTCCATGAAAGTGTCTAAAGAGAAGAACTATTGATTTGTGGTCAGTGTCCAAGTGGATTTAAATCTTTAATTAGCTCAGTGGCGTGTGTCCAAATGTAAATTAAACATTTGACTTGTGATTGTGTCAAGATGTTGATGAAAAGCTCTAACATCAGCTTCTGGCGGAAACAGCATTGTCTGTGGTGAAAATAAATCCGATTAACAAAATTGAATTGCAGGTGTGTGTGTGTGTGTGGAATACAGGGGATGAGAGAGGCCCAAGTGCAATCCAATGCGCTAATTCGAACACAATGCTACTAAAAGCTAATTAGATGATTATCCTGGTGGTAATTTTTCAAGTTTAAGTAATGCACAGACTGTACATTTGATTCAATTTGGGATTTCACGCTGTGTGGTCTAAAATAAAAATTGTTCGAAATAAAGTACTAACTCATGTCTGGCTGCTACGCTGCCATCTTGGCTTGTTTGTTGTGTTAATGATATGCTTCTGATTGGCTGAGCTGACAAAAGACTGTTGATGCGTATCCAAAATGCCGCCCATGCTGCAGGACAGCAACAACAGAATAGCAGCAAAATCACACAATGAGCAACAAACACAGCTCCAGGCTGTGCTCTGAGAATGAATAATAGGGTTTTACTTGTAATCTAAAATTGTGAAACAGGATATGTATTTGTGTGTTTATGATATAGAACATCTTTCAGAAGCAATTAAGTCATTATGATCAGCTGAAATGTGTTTAACACTCCACGTTTGTACCTGAAACTGTTTGCTGTGAAAAATGCCAACACGGATTCGCACCCTCCGTGCCTGACATCACATGATGACAAATTGACAAGATACAACTCGCAAATAAATGTTACCTGACACACTATTAAACACTTTACAAAACTGAGTGTTGTTTTGACATGAAAACAAGCAGAGCCAGCCGCTCAGCCTATTTAATCAAACCCCAAACCCTCAGAGGCTTAATAAATGTCCCTGCCAACTTTCATAAATGGAGGATCAATTATAATTGATTTCATAGTCTGATACATTTATTAAAGTGACATCCATTTATGCACGTGCTTACCTGTTTGCTATCGGCTCCAGCTCGCAGAGGACCAGCCTTTGCCGACTCCCTAATAGTTATCTTAATTATCATTTTCACATTTTTGCTCCAAAATAATTGTGAGAACGCCGAGGCAGATTTGATGCATGCAGAGCAACACTACATATCTCACAGTGGTTAGCTTACGAGACGGCTATTTAATGTGCTAACTACATGGTATGTATTATTGCGTGTGCATCAGACAGACAAGAAATGGAATTTCCCTTAAGAGCAGAATAAATTAGTTCCAGAATGTCACTTCCTGTCATATTAGGTGATGTCCCCCTGCAGATGAAACCTGCCACTCAGAGACCTGCAGTGATTATCTTATCTCACCAACGACGCCGCCAACATGCTGGGATGAGCGATGAGGAAGGGGCTCCTCTGTGGTTGACTGGTAGATGTTTGTTTTCCTACAACCACCAATATGTTTCAATTGCATGGAGTCGATGAGGCTGTCTGTATATGTGTGTATGTGCACGTTTGTGTGTATGAGTATGTGCGTGGTTGTGGGAACGGATTGAGCAGCTCTACCCAAAGCAATATCTCCTCCGAGCAGAGCAGGCTGACTGTTACATGATGGATTTTTAGTATTGGAAGCTGGGTTTTGAGTCAGATCTGCTGCACTTTCCATTATAGATAAAGTCTAAAAATCACAAGAATGCAAACACGCATGAACTTTTGGCCAGTGGTGGCAAAATCCAAAATCAGCTGGTAGATGCACATCCCTAAGCATTGTAGGCTTATCAGTTTGTTATGGCTATTGTTTAAGTGAACAGTTGTCTATACCTACACATCCAGATGACTCACAGCAACATGACAAACTCACTAAAGTCCAGAATTCTCTCTCCTTTTTGCTCAGTTTTAGTCTCCACAAACTCCTGACATATCTCAGTCTTTAGCTGGTAGATGCTTGAACTCATTCAGCAGAAGTTTTGTCTCTCAGACACTTCAGGATGGAAAAGTGTACTGTCAGTTTTCTAGAACTAGTTTGCTAAAGCTTTTTTTTTTTTTTTTTTTTTNTTTTTTTTTTTTTTTTTTTGTAATAGTTTTATATTAGCGAATGATGGCAGCCATTGAGAAACAACCATTTTGGATCAGTTCAGCAGCTAAAGTGCTATTTTTTCCTGATCACAACAACACAGTATCCTGACTTTTCTTCAACTCTGATTTCTACTGGAGGTCTTTAAGGATTAGACCCGATCCAAATACAGTCAACTCAAACACAAACAGAGAGAAAACACCAGCACTGTTAGTAGCATCAATTAACAAGCAGCTTTTCTTTCACCTTGTTCTTCATTTTGACAAAGAACACCTTGATTTTTTTTTTTCTTTGTCTCACCTCAAACAGCATGTTTTCTTCTGCAGCGATTATGACACATCACATGATCAGAATTGATAGTCTGCCCAGATCCACTCAGGTATAAGACACGCAGTCACACAGCAACAGCATGAGCCCCAAGCCAGACCTAATGCAATTTGGAACCACTCAGGTTCTGGGTGGGATCTCAGTTCCTCATGAAAAGTGAAGCGCTTATGAAAATAGCTCTGAGGAGCTGGAAGTCTGCGTCAGGCTGCAGACACGTTAGAATGCATGCAGCTGTATTTACTTAGAGTCTAACCTCCATGGATAATAAATCTGTTGACATAAAATAAAACAAAAAGAAGTAAACAATACAATTGAGTTGCTAAGAACTACCTACATTGCTGATTGCTTTCTGGTGAGATAAGATAATATCACAGAGAAAATGAAAACACCAGGAAAGCCTGTGCGTGTTAGACCTGTGGCGTCCCTCTCGCAGGTCTAGCCTGCACCATTTATGAACCTCTCACTCCTGCAGGGTTAATGGTGTGGGATGTTGCAATGCGCTGTTGATTAATTAGAGCTTGGCTGAGGTCACTGTCTCCAACCTTTAGCTGGAACTACAACAAACAACTGTATTTACATGGCCGCCGTGAGGGGGCGGACATCTCCAGATAAACCGAGCCAAATGAAAGCAGCGCTGCCTTAAGATATAAATCTGATGAGTCACGAAACAGGCCAGAAAATCTAAAACCATGAGTTTTCTTTCCATGTTGTTTTAATTAATACCTCGCTGACCTGTATTAATGGAGCTGCCTTGAGTTCTCCCAGACCTTGCTCTGAGTGATAAGCCCCCAGCGTATTTTAATGCTGAAAGAAATATGGAATACATCTTTCGCCAGACAGCAATGAAATGAAGTCTTGATGTTGTTGTAGTGCTAAGGGCAAGTGGAGTAGCATGTTTTATTTAGTCCCATACAGGAACCTCAGAGAAAGAATCCACTGAAGTGACCAGCAGACCTGGAAAGCTCTGTCTTTGGGCTCCATCCTTTGGTCAGTATGCATAACTGCATCACCAAATATGCTTGATGGGTTTGTGTGGCAGTGGGGGGAGTGGGTGGTGAACAGAATCGACTCTTTCATCACTGGTTTTTCTTATATTTTGTATTTGTCAATGATTTCTAAGATAAAAACTGAACAATATGTCTTCGTGGTGAGATAGTTCTTTATGCAAAACAAATTTCAGGCTATATTTAGTCTTTCAAACAATCCAGTCAAACATATTAACCAGCATTTTTGCACCTGCTGACAAGGAGCAATTCGTAAACCACACAATATTGTGGCCGATTAGATCTCAACCATCACATCGAGGGATTTTTCATTTTCCAAATGAGTTATCCCACCTGCACAAATGATGTAGCCACATGACATCATGTGTTAAATAAGCTTTGGACCAAGACTATCCATTCTACTTTGTGGTTGCATTGTAATGTCTACTCCACCATAAAAATCTTATTTTCTATCCAGTGCAGGTAAACGCTCTCTTGGGATATTCATGTGCTCATTTAACTTTCTAATAGAAGTCTTTAAAGACATGCAGATAGCTTCTCACAAAGACCAGATAGGCCTTCTCAAGTGCATCCTAGCATGAGAACAGTTGACTCTAAAAAATGTATGAGAAATGTGGCAGCAGATGGATGTGTGCTTTCCAGGATGAATGCAAGCGAGACAGCATTTTTTACTTTTCTCCTTATCTGCACTTGTAGGTGTGGTGTAGAAATTGCCAGATAGTTTTGTTATTTGGTTATTAACTGGATTATTTTGTGAGGTTATTAACAGCCTAAAAATACTCTGACACTCATCTATCATGTTGGACACATACTAAGATTGAATTGAAGCCCAGAACTCTCAGACTGACAGAATATTAAATTTTGCTGTAGATGTTTAAACTGACACTATTTATTTCTGTGTGGTTTGAATTCTACACCAGCAAACACAACTCTTTCTTGCAAACTTTCCCTGATATCTTCCAAAACACCAGCTGGTCTTTCATTGTTAAAGGTGCATTTTGACATTTTGCCTCAGGATGAAATCTTATATTAATATGCTGGCATTCAAAAGTTTGAAATCACCTAAAAGTGTTCATGTTTTTCTCCAAGATGCTGGCCTTAAAGGCAGAGTTTCAAAGAAAAAGCCATAGCTGAAACTGGAAAATAAAAAGAAAAGTCATCCACCATCTGCTGACTGTGTTCTTTTACCCATTTTAACGATTTTATTTTTATTGGCCAGTATCAGATATCCACCACTGACCAGCATCCCAGAGTTGTCTTTTCACCGTTGCAGATGACACTAGCACTTTGGCCATTTTTGAGCCCAGAAGTGAACTAAAAGAATGCCAGCAACTAGCAGCCCAAGTGAAGACAATTTACTTGCTTAGTTGAACAGAATAATGGGTTTCAGGTGTGCTAACACAATTGCAAAGGTGTCTCTAATAACTGATTAGCATTTAAACGTTCATTACGGATTAGTTTAAAGGGTTTATTATTTGGACATTACTATTAGAATAATGGCTGCTGAAAATGAGGCTTTGCAGTTTTGTAAATAATTAATTAGAAATCAGTCACTTCAGCATTTTTTGCAACATTACATTTATAACATTATTAATGTCCTTGCTATATAATTGCACCAATTTAATGCCACTTTAGTGAATAAAAGTAGCAATTTCTATCTAAAACCATGAAAATTTCTCTGCGGTTCCAATCTTTTGATCGCTAGCATTTCTGTTTTATTTTTCAGGCCACACATTGAGAGTTCTTGCGCATGCTGAAAACACCTGTTGAAGGTGTGGGATGAGCACAAGAATAGCATTGATTGAACCGCGTGATCTGAGTGTATGAGTATTCTATCAACATGGTGACAGAAGGATAATACCCATACAATACAGGACATTACAGATTAAAAGTTGGTTTGTTTTTTTTAATCATTTGCTTCATAGCTTGTATTGTGATGTTCAATACTGCTTACAGAAGATAATCCAACAGTAAAAGAAATTATTGAGAATATAACAACAGAATTACCTATTTTAGAGGTTGTAGAGGTTCTTACTGCTGCAGTATTGTTTTTGTGATACTTTTTATTACCTTTTTCCCCTCATCTTTCTTTTTTATGGACAAATTGCAGAGTCTGTACTGTACATTCCCTGCAGGTGCATCATCTGGGATCAATGTTAACACATTATACAGAGTAGTTGTTGCCAAAGAAAGTGCTGCTAGTGAGCTTTGTGTTCTCAAAAGAACCTGAAGCAAAGCACTCTGGGTACGGTCTTCTTCACCTATTTGCACAGAGCCGCCTGGGAACAAATGTTGGCATTTCTCTGGCCCTGATAGACTAAATTATACTGGGGGTTTTTTCTTTTCTATCATCTTCTTTCAGCTTCTCTGGCTTCATCAACAAAGACCAGAAATAGTTTGAATCAAGGATGTGAATGTAATCAGCACTGCAGTCAAAGTTAAACATATAAAATACATGCAGGTACTCCATTATGTTAAATTATCCCCAGCTGTAGGATTTTGGACAATATGATCATGGATGATTCAGCCATGTCATGTTTTTCCATTAAACTATGGAAAAACAAAAATCAAACTAAGTTTAGATTTTAACTAAAGATGAATGTTGTTTCTATGACAGTGGTTCTCAATACTGTGGTGTGTGTATCATCTGTGGCACTTGTACGCACTTGTACGCACTAATGTACCTCGTCACCCCAGGTGACGAGGTACATTAGTGTTTTTTCAGACCTGTTGGTTTGGTTTGTTTTGACACTGAAAAAAATCCAGTAGAACCTATATTTTGGTTTTATTGGATTTTTTTGACAGTAAAAGTCATGTGAGAACAGTCGCTCTGCTCATTGGTCAAAAAAATCAAAACAGGAAAAGGTTTACTATGCCAGGAAAACTAAATAACATGGAACAAAGATGGAATTGGGACACTTTCCTTCGAGTCATATATGAAACAAACTGTAAGAACAGAATATAAATTTGACTTGAAGGCGTGTAGAAAACCACATGTAGTTTCACATGATGACTTCAGAGAACTGGAGAAGACAACCGCATGCTAATTTCTAACATGTTCCACTGAAGACGTCTTAATGAATGCTAGTGTGGAAAAGCCTTATATCTCCAGTGTTCGTAGATTTATTAATTAAAAAATGACAACTTTAGAATAAAAAAATTAAAATCCCCAGATAGGAACTATGAGGTTCTTCTTCCAGAAATGACAGTACAAGGTTTTTGCTGTTTATTTACGATTTCATAAATTTTCATGCTTAGTTGAGGTGTTCATGATCCTCCTCTTTCGCTTTCTGTAACTTTGATATTGTCAAAAGTGTATTATGTCATTGAGATAAAACAAGGCTGAGCTACAAAATTCTTGTGCTTATTTGAAAGCCTTAATCTGCAAAGTAAATGAGGAAATATATCAGAGAAAATTGCAATATTTCTTTCTGAAAAGTGTTAAAAGTACAAAATAGCACACACACACATTCCCAAACCCACAATCAAATTTCACTCAACATCCCCAAAATATTCCCAGAGGGCCTGAAATGTACATTAGCCCTGGGAAATCTATAAGATTGGCTCGCCTCACTAGCTTTAGCTTCACTTTGTTCTCTATCCGTCAGACGCAGGTGGCTTAACGCCTATAAGAAAGCAGCTGGCTCCACTTAAACTCTCTGCTATTGCCCAAGTAAACCATAAATCATCCCTGCTTCGTTATGACAGTTCTGGCTACGCTCCACCACATTACTTTAGGAAAACATTACAGTTACATATGTCTGCATGTCCCAAATCCTTAAAAAAGTGCTGTTGCCTGTTATTTGTTTCGCTTCTACTCAGTGCACCGATTGCTGCAATCACGGTTTTAATTGAGGTTAGTTGGACAAGTTTGAGTTGTATCAAATTCTCAGAGGTGGTGTTGTTTATTTTATATCTTTTTTCTGTATTTTGTTATTTTAACATCTATTTTACTTCTGTTTAGTTGAACTCCTAGTTGAACATACTGAACATCCATCCTGTGGCTATACCTTCCATCTTTTCTTACTCTACGCTCACCTGATTAGCCAAGTCAGGTGTGTTTATCCAGTTAAGATCTGGGAGGCACCAACCTGATTCTGATTTAGTTAAATAGATGTGAGTAGAGCAGGAAGAGATGGAAAATAAGCAGAAAGCGATGGAGAACCAGTGCTTTATTTCTTTCTAAACAATATGGCCGCCTCCCCAAACTGCTGTCATGCACAGATGCATTCAGGTAACTTTGCTATACATTTTGAGAAATCTGATCGTGACTTCAAGAAAACCATTCTTGAGACTTCTCAGATTTGAAACCTAGAAGGAATGTCAAACATATACCAAATTTTATGGAACTTAACCAGAGGGGGGTGCTATAGCATCCGTTCAACACTTGATGAGTCGTATTGCAGTAAAAGCACGTTTTAAAACTGTTCCACGAGACAAAGCCAAAATAACTTACCAGCATTTAATGTGAACAACAGGAGTTTTATTTGTTGCTCTATTAGCACCAAACTTGTATCGAACCTGAAACTTTAAACCAGTGTTTAAAGAGTTTACAATAAGATCCACAGAATCTTGAGTAGCTATCAAGAAAAGTGAGGATAATTAGTAACTACTTATCAATGGATAGTTAACAAGTAGTTAATGAATGGATGAGATGATTTACTTCCGTTAAATATGTTAATGAAATTCTTTGTTGTATTTTTTGAGGAATTTTCACTCCGACCACAAGTCATTCCTGATTATTTCTGTATCAGTTGCCACATTTAATACAACAAATTACAAATCATTACTTATTTATCACATATTATTATTTTTGTGTCCCTTCATATCAAGTATTTCATTTTAGCTTCTTACCAAGAATCCACCATTACTTCATCAATACCACATTACTAGCAACACATATACTCCCCATGAATGTAAGTCAGTTAGGCTGTCACAGGGCGCCCCCTTGTGGTTTAACAACAGAATAGCGTTAGCTGCCAACGCAGCTAGCTATGGCAGGCTGCCAGATATTGACGTTGAATCAATCAGATTGTTGATGTGGAAAGATGAGGCGTTTGTATCCCTCCAGATCTGAAAAAAGAAAGGCCAAAAAAGCCAAAGAGGAAAAACTGCCCGAGAATACTGGTAAGAAATTATCTTAATTAATTTAACCCTTTTCTTTAAAAAGGTCATTTGTTTTTGGTATTGCTGTTAGCTGAAAATGGAAAAAAGTTTTGTCATGAGCTAATTAGATACTTATTGGCTGCTATTGTGACAAAAAAAACCATGGCAAAAAAAATGCCCACTTTATCCATATAAGAAGAAAATTAAATCGTTATAACCAGATCTTTTCTCATTTTAATATGAAAGTATGTTATAACGAAAAATATTTCTTGCTATAAGGCCATATGGAGTTATTTTATTATAACAAGATACACAATTGACTTGTTTTAATTAGATCCATTTGTCATTATTTATTCATTATTCGTTCTCATTCAAGTATTGAAATATGCCCCAGGGTCTTGTGGCCATAGTCAGCGGATCGTCTTGGTTTGGGTCGGGGGGCCCCAGTGTAAGATGTTGCACAGGGCCCCAAGATGTTCAGAAATGGCCCTGCAAGTGACTATTGGGTTTTTGACTGAAAACAAATCAATAATTGATGAATTATACAGACCAGAACCTGCAGAATTCTTACAATTATTTCCAATGCAATGTTAAAGCTTGATTGCTTTTGGTTGACTAGTTTAAATAATTATTTTGGCCTCGGGAGCAAAGAAATTTTTCTATAAATTCTACATAAGCCTGTTTAAAGTTGGATGTGAGTCAATCAATCAGTCAATCAATCAATCAGGAGTTTATTGTCATACCAACCATGCATTTTCACATATAGCAGAATTAAATTATGTTTCTCTGGGTTCAGGTGCAACATCAGACAAAACAACAGACAATAAAAGAACCAACAGTGCAAACAACTTAAAGTGCAATAAATAGTCAAACATAAGCAGAATTAAAGTCAGAGCAGCATTCAGAACATGGAAGTAATTAAAATGTCCCTGAGTTTGACTCTTTTTAGTAAGTAAGTTAAAAAAAAAATTAGAGGTAGGAGTAAAGTACCTATAGCAAGAGAAATGAGATGCAGTGTGTAATTACTGTGCTGCAGCAAGACGCTGTTGCGAAAGATTTTCCCATAAAAGGAGCACATTGTTTATTTGCTTAACCTCTGGCACCTCTGCTGCTGTTCCATATCTCCCCACAGACTGGATTACTTTGTTTTAATCCAGCTCAGAGTGCCCCCGCACAGCAGGCGATAGTCCCTCATCATCCTCACAGGCCAGGTATCAACACACACGCCCCTGTTCACCTCCACGCTGCGCGGGGATTAGCAGCAAAAAAGGTTTGATATCAGATTCACNCGCCCCTGTTCACCTCCACGCTGTGCGGGGATTAGCAGCAAAAAAGGTTTGATATCAGATTCACAGACAGGAGTGGAGCAAAAAGCTGAAGCCTCTCAGGGTTATTATGATATCTGTCCTTTCTTCAGACGCTATGAAGCAACATAGCAACATTCACCAACTACAGGGGCAGCAACATCTCAACTGTTAAAGCCGATGCTTCACTGGCCGAGGAACTGAACAGTTTTTTTGCACGGTTTGAGGTCAGTAGGCCATCGACCCCCCCCCCCAACCTACAGCAGCACCTCACTGACCCTTCACCAGCACCAGGTGAGGCGTGAACTCAGGTCAGTTAACCCGAGGAAAGCTGCTGGTCCGGATGGAATACCTGGTAAGGTACTGGTGGCATGTGCAAACGAACTCTCAGAGATCCTCACCAGATTATTCAATCTGTCCCTGACCCAAGCCACCATCCCCGCCTGCTTCAAATCAGCCACCATCATCCCCGTCCCCAAAACACCCACAAACAGCAGCCTGAACAACTTCAGGCCCATCGCGCTCACATCGCTGGTGATGAAGTGCTTTGAAAGGCTAGTCTCACGTCACATCAAGGACTGCCTCCCCTCAGCATTTGATCCCCATCAGTTTGCCTACAGGGCAAACCGCTCCACCGAGGACGCCATCACCCTCGCCCTCCAATCGACGCTGAGCCACCTGGATCAACCTGGGACCTATGTCAGACTGCTGTTCATAGACTTCAGTTCAGCTTTCAACACAATTATCCCGGACATTCTCATTAAAAAACTGCTGGACCTGCACCTCCCCCCCTCCACCTGTGCATGGATAAAGAACTTCCTCACTGACAGACCACAGTCAGTGAGGCTGGGCTCCCACCTGTCCTCCACCCTAACTCTGAGCACCGGCTCTCCCCAAGGCTGCGTGCTGAGCCCTCTCCTGTACACCCTATACACACATGACTGTGTACCTTCCCATCCGTCCAACTCCATCTTTAAGTTTGCGGATGACACCACCCTGGTTGGGCTCATCACAGGAGGGGACGAGGCTGCCTACAGAGAGGAGGTGGAACATCTGTCCACGTGGTGTTTAGCCAACAACCTGCTGCTGAACACCTCAAAAACCAAGGAGGTCATTGTAGACTTCCGAAGGACCAGAGTGGACCACGCCCCTCTTTACATCAATGGGGACGTGGTGGAGACAGTGAGCTCCTTCAGATTCCTAGGAGTCCACTTATCGGGGGAGCTGACCTGGTCCGTTAACACCAAAGCAGTGATGGCGAAGGCCCAGCAGAGACTACACTTCCTGAGGGTCCTCAGGAAGAACAAACTGGATCAGAGGCTGCTGGTGACCTTCTACCGTTCCACCATCGAGAGTGTAATTACATACTGCATCTCTGCCTGGTACGCTGGGAGCTCGGCTGCGGACAGGAAGGCCCTGCAGAGGGTCATAAACACGGCCCAGAAAATCGTCGGCTGCCCTCTGCCCTCCCTGGAGGAGATCGCCGGCTCCAGATGCCTGCGAAGGTCCACCGCCATCCTCAAAGACCCCTCGCACCCAGCGCATCACCTGTTTGAACGGATGCCTTCTGGCAAGCGCTACAGGTCAATGAAGGCCCGCACATCCAGACTAAGGAACAGTTTCTACCCTTGGGCCATCAGAACACTAAATCACCGCTGACCTGGACATTACTCTGTCAACGTCACCATCATGTGCAATTCTGTTCCCATGGCACCTTGTTCACCACTTTAAATCGGTACCATGTAAACTGTGAACTATATTCTGATTGCTGCTAACTAATATTCTGATTGCTGCTAACTACCTGGTGTTTATTACTCTGTGCAATACTTATTGATTGCTGCTACCATCCCTGCTACTGTTGTAAATATCGAAATACACACATCTATATCTATATATATAAATATACTTGATACACTTTTTTTGATATACTTGATATACACTTTTGATATACTTTGATATACACTTTGATAGTATATTTATCTTTTCAGCTGTGTAAATATAATTTAAATAGATGTGTACAAAGTTGATTTTACTCTTTTTTATACTTTATACTTATGCACTAAGGGGAGAAGCACCTGTAATTTCATTATATGTTACGTATAATGACAATAAAGCTATTCTATTCTATTCTATTCTATTCATACAGGCCGAAGAAAATAAGAAAGTGGAAGTGCAGCTACAGCAGCCTTCAGTCAGTGTCGTCATGTTGTAATCCGTGCTGTAATTCAGGTGATTTATTGCTTATTTATTTAAAATGTGCAAAATGGTCTCTGATACGGCATAAAAAAAATACATCAGGAGATTTTATAACAGCCTTTAAAGAAATGCCAATAACCCAGCTAAATGACTAATAATGTTGCCTCGGTGGCTATTAGCCCTTCAGTAAATGCTGATTCATTATTGATACTTGTTGTCAGATTTAAGCTATCCAGCATCCCATCTTGTAATTGCTGAGAGGAAATACAAAGAAATGTGTTCATTGGTATATGCTGCTATTAGGTTTTACAGCATTTCATCACTGAGGTCAGTGTTGGTTTGTTGTTTTTTTTGATTATCTGTTCATTTCTCTCTTGGCCTTCGGCTGAAGCAGCTCCATCCTTTCAGCTCCTGGTTTTTGACTCCATGAAGACTGCCAGTGTGTTTCCCTATTGACATAATCAGGTTGAGTGCTGCTGATGCAGTGACATTTGCAGTAATAAGAGACTGATAATTCTCACACAATTGCTTCTTCACTTTTACACCATAGGGAAGGCTGCGGGGGACGCAGTGTGCTTCTGCAGAAAACCTGCTGCTTACTGAGTGACCATGAACACAATCTCTTTCCTTCACTCTTTAATTCTTATTATCCTGTGGAAAATGGTCAGACTGTATCTGCTGACTGGATGAATGGGGAAAAGGTGCATCAATAGCAATAAAAGTGGCAACAGCTCTCTCAAGTGGTATAAAAGAAAAATTCTCTACCCAGCAACAAAGAAGGCCTATTTAAATGCTCTTGGATTTTTATCATCTAGGCAAATAACCACTCTGTCTAAGGTTTTTAATGGCCTTTTTGAAACCTTGAGGTAATTTGTCTTGATAAGGTTTTCTTTTCACAGCTAAATTAAGTCTTGGAGTGGCTGTGGAATACAGAATCACAAACTCAGACATTTAAATTAGACATTTAAAGAATTTAATTACACATTTAAATTACATAGAATTTACGGCATTGGTCTAACAGGTGTCATTAAGGAGGCTGAGAGCCTCCTGCATTCACAGCAAATGTAGTTATTTCAAAGCACACTTCAATTGATTTACGCGAATAAATCCACCACAGAAGTGATGTGTTTTATGTCATGCTTAGCATTCACGCCACTGGAAGGATTTAGGTTTAGCTCAGTTGAGGATATGAAGTGTAATATGTGACAAGATTGCCAATTAATTCATTTCCATGTCTGCGGTGGAGAGCTCCAAGGATGCTAATTGTTTGATTAAAAATTCTTCCTACAAAAAAAAAAAAAAAANAAAAAAAAAAAAAAAGAAAAAAAAAAGATATTCACAGTCTGACAACTTTCTAGATTGAAAAGACATAAGATTTTCTTCCACTGAAATTTGTGCCAAATTAGAATACATACTAATGCGGGCAAATTTGTCTTTTCTACAGATTTGCTTAACAAGCCAAACAGGTTTCAATGCTCTTACTCATTATTTACTCAGAGCACGGAGAGAAAACATTCCATTTCCTCTCATTAAAACCCTCTGCAGTCAGTTTTTTAAATTTTACTTTTCATTATGTTTAGCTTTCATTTGCGTCAAAACAAGTTGCACTGTAAAAAAAAAAAAAAAAAAAAAAAAAAAAAGCTTTACTACACAGGGAAATAAAGTTTTCCTTGTGATAATAATTTAATAATTTAATCCAAACAACAAACAAGGCATCAAAAACAACATTTTGTATTTAAAGTGAGTCTGAAGGATTCAGTCAAAAATGGATCACATGACAGTCGTGAACTTTATGGAATCTAATTTTTCCTAGAATGTTTCTTGGGTTTCTTTTCAAGTATTTTTTGATCTTCCCCCTGATAGTTTTACATCTTTTTTTTCCTAGCATGAAGAATTTGTTAATTGGAAAAAACAAACACACACACAAACAAACAAACAAACAAATAAAAAAAAATCAGGAGCTTTCTAGATGGAAAAGTGGTAGGATTTTTTTTAATGAATTGTCATTTTCTTAAATAACTGTGACTGCAGATGAAGACTGAAACTAATATTCTTGCATTACCCCGACAGAGGATGTAGAAACTACAAGGACAAACTGAATTTGCTGTTTTAGTCTTAGAGACATTTTGTGATGATGTCATCTAACCACACCACGCTTTGACCACTGAACTAAAACTGTCATTTGACAGAACTTGTGTCCTTTTCAAAAACGTCTTACAGTTCATCTTCCAGCAGATCAAAATGTAACACGTGTCACTCATTCATGACAACCTGCTACTTACTGAACAGGTGTGTGTGTGTGTCTGTGTGTGATATGAAGACACAAAGAACTGTTTTTTTTTTTTTTTNTTTTTTTTTTTTTTTTGGAGTGTACTGGTGCTGTGTCCTTTATATACAAATGCAGGTACAATACTGTAACCTTTTCTTTGATTTGTGCCTTATTAAGTATAATAAGGAATCAAAAGTTACATATCTGGTCTAATGAGGACTAGAAATGTACCTGTAAGGGCAAATCTGTTACCAATGTTCCTTTGAGTAAAAAAATTTCACAAGCCACAAGTTCTTTTACTTCAGACCAGGGCAACACCAGACTCTCCTTGTACGCTGTTACACATTTAACTCTTTATTTTAGATCAGGGATGGGCAACTGGCGGCCCGCGGGCTGAATAAGGCCCACACCTTTGATCTATCAGGCTCTTGGATGACTTCTCAATTACTAAAAATGAAAATTATAAAGTGTTTTCCATTGTATTACCACCACCCACCAGCAGAGGGTGCTCAACAAAGTTGCCCATCCCTGTTTTAGATGATTAAAAAAGTTTCTAGATGAACCAACATTCCGCTGACTTTCTTTATTTTTCAGCATTTTCAAAGGAAAATCTTTCCATTTGCACATGCTGGATTATCTTATAGACCTCATCTTTGTTTATGAGGATCGATAAGTAGCAAGTAATCATGTTAAAATCAATGAATGTCTCTTTATTCTAAAACTAAATTTAAAAAAAAAAAAGACCAATATATTTCTTTTGAATCACATTTCAACACGTTTACAATCAAGTTCCCATAATTTACAGCAACAACAGTACACACTGATATTAAATGATAGTACCATCAATAAAAGCAGAAACAACAACAATATTTATTAGTAGTAGTAGTAGTAGTAGTAGTAGTAGTATTAATGATGAGGGCCTCGTTGCCTGAGGTGGGTTGTGTGGGGTGTCCATGCTTAAACTGCTGGGTTGTGAACAAGCTGCACTTCACATCAAAAACATCTCATTTTGCCCCTGAGCCATGTTGTGAATAAATAAATATGCTCCTGCCTTTCAATAATGTATGCATTATTGGCATATGCAGTTTTCATATTAATACTACGTACTTTATGCACTCAGTTATTTTTCAATATTCTTTGGAAACATGGCTGGGAACATCCACCAGATGAAAATGAGTAAGTTATTGTGATAGCGGGTCTATATAATACAGCAGCCTGAGCTCATAAAGCTGCCTGTCAATCACAGATGGCAGCATAATAAAGCATAGAAAAGCTTATCTGTTGCTGTAGATATTACTGATTCTAATCTGTCTCTTCAATCAGCTTGCTAGTTTAAATTTCACATCAGATTTCACATATTCTAAATCTGTTATTAGTTTGTATCATAGTCTAGCCAACAAGGGCTGACTGATAAGTTCTGAGCCTCACATAGAAATTTCGATCTCTGAGGGGATGTTTACTTTTCAGCATAATCTCCTTCCATTCACTGCAGTTTCATAGAAAAAATGTCATGTGACATCTGAGGCAAAATGGAAAAAATGGGTTACATCTAAAACCTTTTTTATGTTTGGTTAGATGTCTGATAAATGTCTGAAGGTGCAAAATCAGGGTAAGGTGCTGAACTTGCTAAAAGCCACAAATATAGTAGCAGCCATACAAAAGATGTGTGTGGAGGCAGGTTGTTTGTTCGTCTTTTGTATCTCTGGAATTTGTAGGTTATGAACTCATAAATGAATGTATATGATGTAGAAAAACACCTGAGGGATGATATTAGTTCAACAAAAATAATACAACTCTTGCTCACTTATCAGTGAGCCCTAATTAAAACATTAAACCTGCAACTGAAATTAACTAAAAACTGAAACCATACAAAATACTGAAATCTTTAAAAAATAAAAATTCACCCAAAATTCCAAACTACAAACTACAGGGGGGCTAACTTTAGTCCTCCAATGTTTGAAGAACTTTGAGCTTCAGTTTCTTCTTAACATCACATCTGTCAGGTCCTTTCAAACGTCCCCAAAGCTCAAACCTCCATGAGTTCACCCTTGTTCCAGATCATTGCTGCCAGCAATTGGAAAGAACCTGAAAAACCCTTTGAACTGGAACCATTTTCATCTCAGCGAGACACTTACTCGCATTTCCTGAAGATTTGGAGTGAGTTGCTCAGCCAGACAGCCGGAGAAAACTCTGAGACTAAACACAGAGAATGTGTGGTTTGGCCCAAGTTTTGGTCAGTTTTACCTGCATTTGTGTTACTTACATATGATAGCTGCTATTTGTTTTCCTGTGCAGTTATCAGCTGTTTGCTACACGCACCAATGGATCTTTTTTTTAAAGCTATCTTGCTTCCTCGTACCTGCGGATGCTCTTCTTACATTTAACCTCCCTGTCTGATGATTTATTACTGAATTTTTCCTGATTCTGATGTATTTTCTCATCATATTCCATCTTTAATGTATCAGAATCTTTATTTTTCTTTATGTCAGGTTTCTCAATCATGCCTGATCACATTTTGGCTGTAAAAAGCCTGACAAGGCACCAAGTAAACCAAACAGCTAAACATATGGTATGAATTACATTACTTCAACCAAATGTGAACGCATACACTGTAAAATGTGACAAGTTGATCTTATTTTAAAAAATCTAGGAAACCAAGTGGCTTGAAGAAGTAAATATAACTATATAGTCTTACGTTATGTTTACTTTATGTCTACTTGAACTTAAGACTATATAGTTATATTTACTAAGTAAGGTAAGTAAATATAATACCTTTACCTTACTTTGTAAATATAAATATAGTTATATGTAAGTAAATAGCAAGCAGACAAAGTAAACATAACTTAAGACTAATACCTATATTTACTTACCTTTTTCAAGGCAATCGGTTTCCTAGATTTTTTTTAAGTAAGATCAACTTGTCACATTTTACAGTGTACTAGTAATACTAGAATGGTAAACATGCAAGTACACATCCTGGATTCAAAATTCTTTTTAGTAAAAGGAAGTTAGTATTAGTAGTAAATGCACTTAAGTATTCAAAGTAGATTTGAGGCAAAGGAGGAAAAGAGCTTCCTATATATTATATAACCCCTATATTTAACTTTTTCAACAAGTTGCATGAGGCAGAAATTATCTAATAAAATATCCCTCAGAAAAGAATCTCTCTCTCTCTCTCTCTCTCTCTCTCTCTCTCTGCAGTCATCCCTGCTCTGCATTTTTTTTGAGTTAACCAAATGCAGATGTGTTCAGTGCTGGCAAATCTCAAAGTCCACCTCTGCTTCCACCCCCTGGTTTGATTGGCTGAGAGAAATGGAAGCAGTCAGAGGGGGAGAATTCTCCACCCGGCTATAAGTTAGGTGTCATGATTTTCCTTTTATGCCATGTTTGTTCATTTTCTTCATAGAAATCGGTAAGATGGCTTCAGCACATGACAGAGCTGTACTCCAGGCTATATTCAACCCCACCACCCCCTTTGGAGACGTCACCAGCCTGAACGACGAGGAGGAATTAACTGATGATGGTGAGCTTCTGACTTGATGTTTCCTCCACGTATCATGTCAGAAGTTTTTAAAGTTTATCATTTCACAGCATATTGAAAATATTTGAACACGTTCCATTTCTGATGTATAGAAACCTGACATTTTAATCCAAGATGAGTTCCGGGTGACGTTTCTGTGTTTTCCTTTGCTGTGGTACCTGTCAGTTGTGTTTGAGAGCTTTTTCACCTGTTTATCTGCTGCTGCCAGACGGTGGCTTTGACGCAGAGTTGCTGAAGCAGGTGAAGGAGTTGGAGAAGCAGGCTGTCTTGGCAGCAGAGGCTGGGGATTTGCAAGCTGCATTTCAACAGTTCAGCCAAGCAATCCAGATCCTGCCTGAGCGAGCGTCAGCCTATAACAACCGGGCTCAGGCCCTGCGGCTCCATGGGAACACAGCAGGTACATGCCACAAATTCAATAATAACCCTCTCTTTACACTCACTATCACACCTAACAAGGTCTCCAGCAATGATCACCATCCAGAGACGCCACTGTGCTGTCACAGTGTCTGCAGCCTGCACGGCACAGCGTGTCAGGGCTTTGTCTCGCTGATGCACTTTGTTAAAGCTTTTGACTTTACTGTATATTATGAAGCTTGTTTTTGGTCATTTACGTCTCTGTTACAAGCAGCTGATGCTGAATTTACAAAATTATAGGTACATTTTATTGATGTTTTCATTCAATCCTATCTGAAATGTCTAGAGGTTTGAAAAATTCCCCTCTGCCTTGTTTGTGTCTCACTATTTAAAGGACCATACCACCCATTTTGTATGTTTGAGCCTAATATATTGAATTTTCATCCATGTTATGTTACTGACAATCATTTCCCAAAGGATAAAACCGTATTTCAGCTTTCCTGATATTTTGCTAAATCTCTTAATCTTTCAAAATCAAATATTCAAGTGATACACCCACCTTAAAAATCCATGTTTCTCCTGCTAATAGTTACACAGCCTTATGAAGTCACGGTCCTTTAAATTTTTCCATAAACGCAGGTCTTCTTTTGGGACTATATTCCCTGGTGGAGGCATACATTCACTCCACGCTTTTTATTGAGTTTAAACATTAGAATTACATAACTTCTCAACAAACCTGAATACACGCCTTGTTGGTGATGATGGATTACCTATCCCAAGAACGTTTACAGTATCAACAAGTTGATTTTAATAGCAGAATGAACTGAAACCAATGGAGGTCTGAACGGTAGGAAAAACAGTTTCACCATTTCACCATTCCAGTAGTATGCTTTGGGAAATGATTGTCAGTAACATAACATGTATGAAAATTGAATNTTTTTTTTTTTTTTTTTTTTTTTTTTAAGCTTTATTTAAGCAGGAAGTCCACTTGAGCTTCAGAATCTTTTTATGACAAGATGAAATTACATGTATGATAAAATAAAAAAAAAGGGACATTTAAAAGCCCAAAACCACACAAACAAAAGTCAACTTGAAGGAAATTCCATAATAACAAACTAAGAAAAACAGCAGCAAGACCTGATGGACCAATCTGCTCCTCGGTGGGACAAGCAAATGTTTTATAAAAATATATAGAATATAATGGGTTACAGGTAATGTTATGGCATTTTTTAAAACATTGTTTGTGGGTATTTACATATTTTTGCACCTCCGTGAGATCATTTGTCAGTAAACTACTGCAGCCATTCTAACACGTTTTTCAAGTTCCTGTAGATGGCGCTCTTTACTCTTTTAAATGCCAAGAAAGCATCTAGCCACTAATTTAAACGAACGTAAAGTGAGTTGCGTTTCAGTTGAATCTCTGATTTATATCAACAAAAAAGGAGTTTGAGAAATACTCAAATGCAAAGCTAAAAGTAGTAATACTGCTAAAATACTCCATTACAAGTAAATTTCCTGCATTCAAAATTTTACTAATTTAAAGTTGGTGAGCATAAGCACTAGAATTTACTTGAGTGTGTAAAATGTACTCAGTGTGAATAATGATTCCTGCTTGTCTGAGATAGATTATTGTGGGAATTTCTATGTTTTGGAATGAGTTGAAAATTCTGTATTTAAAAAAAATTTAAATCTCCAGAAACAGATAAATTCACTCAAAGTGAAAGTAAAGTTCTTTCTCACCATTAGGTGAAAAAATGTGCCTCCACTTTTGGGGATTTTCGTGCTTTTTAAGGTAATAAAGTATTACATGCTTCTAAACACATTGACTGAATTTACCAGCTTTTTTTTTTTTTTTTTTNTTTTTTTTTTTTTTTTTACTTTTTAAAAAAAGTTTTACAAGACGAAGCAAGATTTCTACCTAGCAACATCAACCTTATAAATCCTTATCTGCAAACCAACTAGTACTTACAGACATCTGATAAATACAGCATATAAATATTTCAACATTTAAAGTGAAAAGTCACACAAAATGGAAATATTAAGTATATCAAAATGGTACTTTAAACAGTATGAGTACTTTGATACTTTTGACCAGAGTAGCATAATGAAACTGTATTCCCTTCAAAACGTCATACTTTAACTTTAAAAATAACTCATATTCAGGTTACTGTTGCTTTTGTGAATGCTATACTTTATTCAAAATCATTATTTGATTATGTGGTTCAAAGATATTTGGAGTTAATGATATATTCTGCTTTTGGCGTACGATAATGTTCAGATTAACGCCTGTAAATGAATATCTTTGTTTCTTTAACTGCATATTCCACTAAGTTTGGTGGTAAAGTAACCAGTAAGTTAAACTTCTGGAGTCTAAAGTCACTTTTGACACAGTTTTTGCTGATTTTTTTTTTTTTTTTTTTTTTTTTTTTNTTTTTTTTTTTTTTTTTTTTGGCTAAATTCTTTTAGATTGGATTTTTTTTTAAAGAATTTTCTTAAAAAATGTACTTATTTATTTGATGTAACCAAATAGTTAAGTCAGTAATACACCTGAGAATGAGTATTACAGTAGACTGACTTTAAGTACAGAATGAGTAATATGCATATTCAGTTTCCCTCCATTTGCTCTCAGAGGCCTTGCAGGACCTGAATCGAGCCCTGGACTTAAGTGGCGGCACCGGGAGGACGGCCTGCCAGGCGTTGGTGCAGAGAGGCCTTTTACGAAGATTAGCATGCCAGGACGATGAGGCCAGAGCAGATTTTGAGAAAGCAGCTGCACTTGGTAGCGAATTTGCTCGACAACAGGCTGTCGTACTTAATCCATACGCAGCTCTGTGCAACCGAATGCTATCAGAGGTCATCAACAAGTTACGCAACCCGGAAGTGTCTGACACGCAGTAACTAGATCATCTGAGGTGACGCCGCTTTGCTACTTGTATTTTTTGTATGAATTATCTTTAATCAATAAAGTTTTTGGGGACATAACAGAGAATTTGCATTTCTTTTTTATTATTTATATTTTTATTCCATGAAGTGTACTTTACTGCAGAGGTGGAAATAAATTACTTCTTACACAAATTAGGGTAGTGGTACTTTAATAATCTTTACTTTTACAATTTGGAAGACTTTATACTTTTACTACATGTTACAGGGAATTATCACTACATGTATCTGATGACTTTGCAGGCTCAGATTTTACATTCAACAAAAGCTTATAAAATTTTTCAACCAGTCATTCTTTCCATTATTTATTCCTCCAATACTTCTGTGCTTCCTTCTTTTTAATTTCTTCATTTGTAGAAGATACCATGAAAATTCTTACAAATGTTTTTTTTTTTTTCAAAAAACTGCAAATTAAAACTGTATTCTACTTCACAATGAATACTTCTACACCAGGAATTTATTTCTAATATAGTATTTCACTGTGATATTGACACTTTTACTTCAGTAAAGGATATAAATACTTATTTCACATATTTCACACAATTTATGAGGCCAAATGCAGCTCATATTTATTAGACAAAGATCAAAGTCCTTTACATTTTCTTTACCAAAGATAGAAATCCTAAATGTCAAACATCATTTTGTGTGTCCTCATTGTGAACATGCACTGCTACATTTTTTTCTAATATGACATATTATCAATACAATAACATTTAATGTTCAAATACCAAACTTGCACAGTAATGCTCATTCCCAGGAGATCAGGTAGTTCAGCATTTCTCCACTAGATGTCAGTATTGTCACGTTGAATACGACAAAGCAAACATCAGCATCTGCTCCATTTAAAAAAATGATAATGGATGTTTTTTTTTTTTGTTTTTTTTTAACCACCAAACAACAGGTGTATGCTCCATATGCTAAACAAAGATAAATAAGATTACAATGATCACACCTCAAACAGCATGTTAATCAATTCATATGAATATGTCTCCACAGAGATCAATAAAGTAACTCTCTGCGGGCCCACAAATACATCAATTCTCGTTCTGTCAAGAACAACGTTGGAGATGAATATTAAAAAGGATCTGTGTAAAAGTAAATAGAGACAGACACTGAAGCGTTAACCAGCTGAATTATTATCTGTCAGCCAGGATTTCATCACAAAGGCACAACAACAACTCTCAGCTGATGAGTTGGATTCTATTTCTATTCAGTGGCTTTAGAAAACACACTGCAACACTTTCCAGTCTCACAGGTGCACATATATCACATCTCAGGATTCAAAACGTGGCATTGCTGCTGCTGTTGTTGTCCGCCCACAGAGATTTGGGACCACGAGGATTATCTTTTATTCTTTCCTCCTCCATCTTTGTCTCTGACCTCTCCCAGGCAGGCTAAAGCCACCGGCTCAGTGCGCTCCTCTCTCTGGTAGAAGGAGCAGGTTTTCAGGTGATCTGACATGGAAGGAGAGTTGCTGAAGCTCCATCGGTGCACAGTGGAAAACAGACAGCTGAACTCCCACACCTGGAAAACACGGAGAGCGGGTTGAAGTAGGTGTAGGAGGCTGCTGTCAAAGCACGTATCAGCTGCAGCTCCTCACCTTGAGGACACATTTATAATATCAATGGAATCTAGACCACAGCATAGCTTTTACCACATGTCAGCGCATGATGTTATTTCTGTGTCCTTCCATTACAAAATTATTCAAATTATATGGGGAGCAAATCCCCAGCTGCTGCCACGCAGTCATTAACATCCTGGGTTTCTATGAATGATCACATATCTGGCTTGATATGGTACGCAGGGCTGTGTGTGCTGGCAGCAAGCCTTGGGCTGCATTCCAGATCCCTGATATCATTGTTGTTTGTCCCATAATATCTGCATGCAGTACAAAGATAATGATTGTAAACATGCACGCTGTATGCATCATGTAGCCCAGGGATCCCCAGCTGGCGGCCCGCAGGCCAAATGCGGCCCACAGGTCCTATCTATCAGGCCCTCAGATGACTTCTCAAAAAAAAAAAAAAAAAAAAAAAAAAAANTGGTCATAAAATGTCATGCTTGGGCTCATTTTGTTCAGGAGAAGCTAAGCTTTCCATAGATATTTATATATCTCCATTTTATTGAGAAATAATTATAAAACATTGTGAACACTACATAGGGACGAGCACACGGTCTCTGGTCTGTCAGTGGAATATTATGCATATATTACGCACAGAAAACGCATGCCTGTTGCCATGGCTATGCAAAAGCTGATAGGACCACTGACCCATCAATCAAATCCTCTGCTAGTCTACTATTGAATCACAGAGAGGGATTTTAAATTTAGACTGCCCTCAGAAGTTACATCATCGAGAAGTGACGAAGCTAGGTTTTAGCTCAGAGGCTACCTTGTGCTTTAGTTACATTTATCTCGGGATTGCGTGGTCATAAAATGTCATGCTTGGGCTCATTTTGTTCGGGAGAAGCTAAGCTTTCCNAGGAAAAGAAAAAGTGGTGTATCTCCTGCAGCTGCATCAGTAGGAATCCATTCACCGACGCCTGGCTGTGGTTGTTGTATTGTCTGAGAGTCACAAGAGTTTACAATGCATCAGCTGTCATGCTGCATTAATGACTGAAATTTTCCAATGACACTTTCCAGGCGACAGATACTAAAATGGAACTAATATAGAAGTTTGGCCTGGTTATAACGCTGCTTTTACTGGGTACAAGGTTGAGATCTAAAGATGACAGCAGATAGGGCATAGCAACTTAACCCACCGGCAGGTTTGAAAGGCATGTTTTGTTTAAACAATTGCCAAAATTACACCATTTGTCATAGCCAGAAACTTTGAAAATCAAAATTATCGCTGGGTTTTCAAATTTCCGACGGTCCTTGAACTAACCATGACTGCCTAGCACAGAAGTAAGGAAACGTAACCAAATCTAAGCTTAGAGTAGTGATATTTCCTCAAAATCACTTTATTATAAATGTCTCATTTAAAAATTCGCTAAAAATAAACCCTTTGTACAATCCAAATTCTGTAAAAAGCAACAAATTCTGCGTTTTTTGCCACAACTAGCAAGCCTGGAGCGCCTGTGTGCTCTTTAACAGTCACGTGACAACAATTCAGCGAGTCATTGGCTGAATGCAGACTGCAGCAGGCACATTAAGCCTATTGTTTATAAAGATTATAGGTTGTAAAAATGTAAATAGTTCAGTATGTATAGTCCCTTTTTTTAAATTTTTATTTTTTTATTTTTCCAGTATTGGTAACACTTGTGGGCACTTGGATAAATGTTGTAGATTACATCGTTTTTCAATTTTTTAAAATAAATTATCAAAGAAATTCAACTTATGTTTTTTTCCTTTTGTATGATTTATGACATTATAACTGTGTTATACTGCATAAAAGACATTTTTGAGTTCTTCCTACATACAGCCATGATTGTGCTGCTTCCATAGAGCTGCAGGACTTGCAACTACAGTGAAAAATGAGCCACAGTGAGTAAAAATGTGACAGGAGCAAAAACTGCAGTTGATTCTTGCAGTCAGGCGAATAATTCACTGCATTACTCTCAAAGAAAAAAAAAATCAAAATCAGTAAGAAAATTGGAAAGGATACTTGCTTTCTTTTGACATTTCCAGGAAGTTCCCCCGTGGGAATATGTCTTTTTCTCCCACTTCAGGCTTACCATGCCTTTCTCCTGTAACAATGTGGCACAAATGTCCCTCATCAGATGGGAGACCTGGGACAGATGTGATAATGAAACACTGTCAAGGTAACCGGCGACGTGCTGGAGGATCTCAAAGGGCAGTTTGCTCAAGGGATCTACAGTAGGTGCATGATTTCTCTGAGGGCTGAAGCTTTTCCTTCCTTCCAGGAGAGAGGAAGAGACTTGTGGCTGGAGGGCAAAGGTGTTCAGATCTCTGCGGTATTTGATTGTGCCTTGCTGACCACAGGGGTGAAATCTCTTCTGGGTAAAAGTGCATCCGAGGTAAGATAAGGGGCAGCGCTGCTCCAGCCAGCCGTTCACACCGGCTTGTATGTCTGAGTGCACATTCCTGAAATGAGAGCAGAATTCATCACGACGAAGGACGTGGCCGCAGATGAAGTTGAAAGCCGAACTTATTTTGTTGTGTCTTCTCGTGACGGATTCTGCTTGGACGTGGACGTGAAGGCCGCTGGGTTTGTTTGCTGCGACATCAGCGAGAGATGTGTCAGTCTGGAATGGAGCGGAGGCAAAGTCGTACGTCTGAGTGCTTATATCGATATAAAAACCGTCTGTTACCGCGCTCTCCGAGATGAGATGTCCTTTCAGCTCCTTTTCTAAAGAGCACAGCAACGTGGTACTAACTTCATCGCACTTTGGAAGGTCCTCCACTGACACGCCCAAATCTGCTGTGTCGACGCTTCGGTGTGTGGTCATGACCTTATGCGTGGGGTCCTTCAGAAGGCTGCGTTTTACTCGGTAGCTAGTGGGAACTTTAAAGGAGCGGACAGTTTGAATCTCTATGGGCTCCAAGTTTCCATAAACAAAATCCTTTTCTCTTGGGGTACAAGCAGGAAGTTGCCCAAACTTAATCAACATTGCTCCATTGTGCACCAGATACATGTTATAATCAGCAATGTTGAATTCTTTGCCTAATCTCTCCAGGACTCCATCTTGCCACGGAGCCAGGCCAGTTGCAGTATTCATGCTAGCAGCAGCAGCAGCATTCTCATGGCTTTCTTGGCTCTGTTGTGATTCTCTTGTCTCTCTACGACTACCTGATGATTCTTTCTCTTCCTTTACACCACAGCTTTCCACAGGATTATTCATGTTTTTGACAGCTTGATTGCAACCCTCCATCTCCTTACTGAATATTTTCTCCCAGCTGCTGTAATTCTGAATATTCTCTATCTCCCTGTTCCTTGCCAAAGCATCCCTCTCCTCCTGACTCATTTCTGTTACATCCTCCATCCCTGTGCAGTTATTTTCTGGAATTTCACCAAAATCAAAAGAAGCAGTTGTTTCATCTGTAGGATTGTTAACGCCAGCTGCCATATCTTGAAGCGCAGGTTCCTCCATCATCAGCTCAGGAAAAATGTTCTTCATTTTGATGGACCTAAACAGCAGCTCTTGGTCCCTGAGAGCCAAAGCAACATCTAGGTGGCCTTCAGCTCCCGGGTCTTCTGAAACGTTTCTGTAAAAAGCCAGGTCTGAGTCTGAGACGGGCCAGCGGTTCCACTCCTGAGAACAGCTGACCACGCTGGCAGGACACACCTCCAGATGCTTGGCGAGGCGGTGGCGGAGCATGCTGAGGGGACAGCCGTAGCCAACATTGAGGCAGGGGACAGTCTCGTTAGGACAGAGAAGCAGGTGCTCCTCTTTCTTACACGAATGCAAGATGGCGCCACAGTTTTTATGACACTTTATGACCCTGCATGACACGGAGATTTGCACCGGGAACTGACAGTAGATATTAAAACACTTGTCACAATGTTCATGCTGCGCCGTGGGGACCTTTCTGCTCTTCACCTTCAGAGAAAAAAGACAACAAGGAGTTTACAGCGACTCTTTAATTCAGAGGCCACTTTATCAGGTTCACCTGCACAATCCAACGCATGATCCCTAAATAACCTTCTAAAGATTATAATGCTCGTTTTTGCTGACACTATGTCAGAGTTGTTGTTAACTGCAATAAACAGAGGCAGTATTTGTGGTGATGCTATATTAGATATGTTTCTATTTTCTATTTCTTCTATTTTGTTCACCCCATTAATAGGTCTGAATGTTAGAAACATCAAAAATGACCATGGATTGAAAACCCAAAAACTCATTTCATTGGCCTGCATAGATGTCCCTAATAAAGTGGCACTGATTAATTACAAAACTATAAAAATGAAGTAACTTAATGCTGATTTCAAATCATAAAAATAAATGTACTTACCATTTTGACATATATGATGATATGACCATCTGAAAAAAGGTTTCATGTCAGAAACACGCTTAGAGACATTAAAATTTACAGGTTTGTGTTATTATACATAGCAGATTAAGACAAAAGAAGGTTATTGTTAATATGAAATGTTAAAAAAAATAAATAAATTAAACAACACTGGTTTCTCCCTACAAACCATCACTTGACATATTTACAAAGACTAATTCGTCTTTCATTAAAATCTAGAGGAATTACATGTTTAGCTAGATACATATAAGAACTGATGAAAAGTTGAGAGAATCTGTTTGGTTTAGTAAACAGAAAAGGATGAACACGTAAATTTCTCACCCTTTGTTCCTCGGCGTCTGTCACCTTGTGTCTGCTCGCACCTCTGACTAACCTCTGCACTGTGTCTGGATATTATAAATAGAAACAACAGAGGGGCAGACAGGCCAGCGGGACGGGGCACGATTGTCACTAACCATTAAGAAGCAAGGTCAAGTTACAGGTTGCCGTGTGTGTGTGTGTATGTGTGTGAGTTGATAATATGGCATATACTGTAATCTGAAGCCTTAACTATTTCAATACTGTGTCCAAATGCATGAAATGCTATCTGTGCATACACCTCATTATGTTTTTTTTTTTCTAATATTTTTCCAGGAATTCTATAAATGTTAAAATTTTCATCCAAAAATTATATTGATTGTGTAAAAACATAAGGAATATTGTGTAAATATTAATGTAGTTTACAAGAATTTGCATATGGGTTTCTCTGAATAGATTTTGTTTTGAATGAGTTTTTTTTTTTTTTTTTTTTNTTTTTTTTTTTTTTTCCTGGAAAGATATAAACACCATTTGTTCTCATCCATATGTTCCACTAGATGTCAGTAGCAGACTTTCCAAAACTCAAGCAAAAGCAGCATTTCTCCACCAAAAAATCCATATACTGTATATATTCATAACTTGATGTTGTTCAAATTATTTGGTATTACAATATAAGGTCAAAATAAATTAAAAAATATATATTTTGCTTGTACATGTTTATGCCTACTGGAAATCATTCATCTTAAAGGACCAGTCCTAAAAAAAAGTTTTTTGTTTTTTGTTTTTTTTTACTATGCAACTTCAAGTTAATTTTACAAATATAATTGAAGAGTTTAACTTAATTATTTAAAAAAAATAAATAAATCTGTATTTTTTTTGTGTATGTCAGTTGAAAATAATTAAAATATAGGTCTCTTTTTCTGTGTTTACAAAGATCACCTATGTAAAGAAACTTTCACAGCATCAGAAAGCATTAATAACTTAGATTTAATTGTTGTGTAGTAGTAGTATTTATTAAAAGCTGCTCATTCTTGATAATTTTGACTTTTTTGACTGTTAATGACCCTTTCTGTTTCGATCTGGATCACAGATTGTACCTTTAAGACATGATGGTAAACAGCCTGTGGACTTGAATATTCCATTTTGAAATGAAGATTGAGACTTTAATGACCTAAAGATATTTCATAAATACATTAATAGACTCCATGTGCAACTTTTAAAGGAAGTCCTTCGAGGGGAAACTGTGACAATTAAGAGTTCTGTATTTGAGAGTAATAAAATCTGTTTACAATATATGAGTTAACATTAGGTTTTACACCAATAACATGAAAACAACTTTTTTTTTTCCTCAAGGACTAATCAAATTGATTATTAAAGACTCATATAGTACAGTAGCAGGATATTTGACATCCAAACAACTTTATTTAGAGTTAACAGTATTAATCAGTAAATTTCAGAAATTCACTGGAAATTAAATGTTTTAATAAACACTACATGCAAATATACCATAAATATTATTTGAATAATGAAAAATTAGGGTTACTATTCTACTGCAATTTATTCTGGCATATCTGCTAAATGCATATACAGATACCAATATTTATAAATGTGGTAAGATATATTGCCGATACATTTGTCGCGCTCCATCAGTCCAGTCTAACTGAACTGTAAGTAATCAGAGTAGTTTGCATTAAGGCTGGATGAATGATTATTCAAACATCACAGAGATTGATGGTTTTTAAAAAGTTACCTCCACAAAGGAGTTGGCGGGGGCAGGGGGGTGNCCCCCCCACCAGCTACTTTACACCAGGCACAGATTACAGATTACACAGCACAGCTTTTGAGGCAGCTGCAGCACTTTCTATAGGCTGTGTAATCAGCACACATTTACTTAAAGATCAATAGAGAGAGAGAGAGAGAGAGAGAGAGAGAGAGAGAGAGAGGATTTCAATGATGACAAAACTCATGCTATGCTGTATGCTCGTCTCTGGGATTGTTGCCATCAAAAGCACAGCTAAAATTGTGGAGTTTTATTTTTAAGGTCAGATTGGTCAGATTAGCTTTAGTTGTGCTTTTTTTTTTTTTTTTTTTNTTTTTTTTTTTTTTTTTTTTAAACAAACATTATGTATAATCAGACTTTAATCTGCATAAATCAGCTTTGGTGAACTCAAGTAACAATCCTACATTATTCTATTTTAGGTAAATGTACTCAAGCATGTAAACAATCCATTGTTTTATAATGAGAGTAAGCATTTTCTACATGCATTTCCTCACATGGCAAATACAGCTTAATCGCCATACAGACAAAAATCTAGTATAATGTGCATAGAAATATACATAAACAATTTTTGTTGAAACATTTATTGATTTCCATAAACTCAGGTTTAGAGTCCCAATCTTTAATTTTTGACCATGTAAATTAACTTAAAGTAAATTCACACATATATATACAACTGAAAAGTTTGTTCTGACACCNCCCCCCAAAAAAAACAAAAACAAAAAAAAACAGTATTTTGCATGTTATCCTAATGCAGTAATATGGATATTAATCCATGTAATTCATTTGAGAGGTTCCAGTTCCATGTTTTGTGTTTGGAGGTGGTGACCTCCATAGTTTACATATGGATTATAGATTATACCTTTAGCCTGATGTTTTCACCGTTAGATTTCAGCCAAGGTGTCATATCGTTTCACCTCAACATTATTTGTATCCATCCATCTCGTAGAATAAAATATCATCAGCTGATCAGGTGAAAGTGTATGTATTTAAGTTCTCAGTTTAAGGTCTCAGTTCTTCTTCTTCTTCTTCTTCTGGGTCACCACAGTAGATCATCTTTTTCTATCTTCTGCAGCATAGTTTCCACCAGCACCCTGCTGACCAAAGAATGTGGTCGTTGGTAGCCCGGGCCTCGACCGATCCAGTATGGAAATCCGATTTGTAATCCGTGTATTTGCTTTGGCATAGGTTTTAACGCCGGATGCCCTTCCTGACGCACCTGTCCCCATTTATCAGGCTTGGGACCGGCACTAGGGATGCACTGACTTGTGCATCCTCAGTGGCTGGGTTAGTCAGCCAGCTCAGGTACGACCTGAAAACCTAATCAACTGTGTTTTACCATAATCTCTATGCAGAGGAGATATAAGAATAATATTTTAATTAAACGACTGGCTGTAGCTTTAATTATTTTTCCAGCTATTTTATTAAACTTCTCCATAAACATTTCAAATCTTAATAATTCATAGTTTACTGACAATATAGCAGCACGGTGTTGAGACTGTACTGATATTCAACTATAGAATCTACAGCACCTAAATAAAATCTATATGCAATTGTTACTTTTTTTCTATAGACGCCTTGCTATGATGGAATAAAATCTTTGTTAAATTTAACAGATTGTAAAATTATAGCCTATTTCGCAGAACGCACAACTCTCAGTTAATGACATTCACTTTCAACACTCAATTTGAGCTCTTATGCAACCTGGCAGCACAAAAAAGAGGATAATTACAGCTCGTCCATTTTCTGTACTGGGAATATGAACAATGCTGAAGTTAGGGTTAATGATCCATGAGAGCTCTGTGTCATTTAACTCTAATTTAAGGTCTAAAATGTTCCTGGACAGTGTTGGATAGTAAAGGAAAGAGTTAAATGTGATCTCACTATCCAAAGCATTAAAAGCCGATGGTGCACAGTACGACAAATACATGCGCTATACTGGCTTTAAAGTTTATAAGTTTATATTGTGTATTTCTTCTTCAACCAACAAACTTATGTGGTCTAAGTTTAAAAAAAAAAAAAAAAAAAAAGGGCTGCATGCTATAAATCTCAACCACTTCACCGAGTTTCCCTCATATTTCAATTGCCCCCATTTTGGAATTTCCCTCTAGTTTATTATGCCTGGCACAATATATTAATATGCCTAAACCATAAGGATGACATGTAGAAAAATGTAACTGTAATTCCAAAAGACCTGGGAAGGTCTGCTGGTCACATTTGGAAATGGGTTTATTACAGAGCCTGGCCTAGTAGAGAGCTATAAATAACCTGGAGATGAAAAAATGTGTAAAAATGAAAATGCACCAACTCACAGCTTTGCTCTCATGTTATTGGTTAAACACTAACACAATATACATGCACCATCATCATCATCATCATCATCATTCAATTTTATTTTTTCTCAAAAGGAAGGATCCTTGTTTACAATGGCATCGAGGTACAAGAAAATAAAATCAAAGTAGATGCTATACAATGCTGCATAAATGTGATATCGAAGTTATTCAATAAATAAGACATTAAGAGTTTTTGAGGAGTTAAACAGATATTTTTGTGTGAAAAGACAGACTGAGCAGTAGTCCAACTCAATCTAGACATTTAAAAACAATTATAACAAGTTTAACAAGTTCAAAAATCAGGTTTGATGGTGATATGTTCAGACAAAACTACAATAATTTAGCATATTTTCAGTCTTCTTTTCTTTAGTCCACAATTCAACAATTTCTGTATGTTCTTACATTTTTTATACATAGAAAATAATTACTGAACATTCACAAATGGCAAAAGGTATAAAATGTTTTAAATATGTAAAAATATGAAAATGAACAAATGATGTGTCAGAGAAAATGTTAATTTAATGCTACTTCAAAAAAAAAAAAAAAAAAAAAGGTACGAATCCACAAATTATGTAATTTGCCAAAAGGAAAGGAAATATAGTACACAGTAAAACCAAATCAAAGACATTTACTAAAGCATGAATTATCTTATTAATATGAAAAAAGTTTTGATTAAATGAGTAAATTCTAAGATCTAAAAGATGATTTAAAAAAAAAAAAGTCGATATCAGCATAAAACATCAGGCAGTAGAAAAGAAGGAATTAAGACTGAATCTCAAACCAGCCTCAGACGAACAGAAGGTCCACATGCAATTCAGCAAAAGCCCTTGAATCTCCAAAAGGCCTACATTTTTATACCTTTCTCTTTAATGTGTGCACATGCAATTGGGGTTTTGATTTAAGTCATCTGCACCCAAAGAAAATACAGCAAGACTTTACTCTCTTCCTTTAAAGATCCCTAAAGCATTAGGATTCTCTCTTCGATGTGGCGAGGTTGTGTAGGGTGCCTATTGCCTTCTTTCCCACCAGCTCCCTCCAGGCTTTTGCTTTGTTGTGGTGGGTCATGTGGGGTGTATCGTCAGGCTCGTATGGACTCGCACAGGCGAGGTGAGATGTGACATAACCGGGATTCAGGCAGAATGTCACAGCTTCGTGAGTACAGTGAATGCAAACCAGACTGCAACAACATAAAGAAATGTTCCATTTTTAAGCACAGAAACTAAATTCTATTGTTACAGGTACAGCTGTAATTAGGGTCAGATTGGGATCAGGGTCGGACTGGGGGTAGACGAAACCGCCAATGATGCCAGAGGTAGGGCGAATAAGTCTGTAATTGTCCGCTGTTTCTCCACGCCAAGAAAATTATCACAGAAAATAATTGTTTGCTTAGTTTAAGTTAATTTTAATTAATATCATATTGTACAGTGCTAAGGCCACCGACCAGACCACCGATGGCTGCGGCCCACTGGGAAAAGTCCCGCCTCTCCCGATGGCCAATCCGACCCTGGCTGTAATGCTTGGAATACGACAGCTTCAGTATGCTTCAGACAAAGTGCTTATCAAATCATTTATAGCATCTGTAACCCCATTTTCAACTGTCAAATTCAGATCAATTTTTTAACTTTTTGAAGCGGATGAACCAACAGTCACGCCTGCTTCATGCAGTGATTGGTTGAGTGTGGTGAGGTGTAAAAATAGGTAGGATTTTCTCTCTCAAACTTTTCTTTCTTTATATAACTACTTGCACATACAACCTGGTGCTACACCTTCAAGCTGAGAAGTGAAAGTGTGTGCCGTTATTTCCGTTGACATGATTCTTCCTGTCGAGAATACAGAAGGTGCAGAATTCCTGGTAACACTCCCTCACCTTTCTGTGATGGAAGGTTTTTGTCCCAGCTTCAAATATGGGCATTCTGAACAGGTATAAAGTTACTTATGACCTATAGTTCTTTTAAGGCAAATTGAGGACTTCAGAATATTATGTGAACGTCTTTCATATGTTATAGTACGTTAGTAGTCTTAATCTACTGATTGTCTTTGTTTCCTAAATCTCCAAAGTTCTCCTACAAAATCTGAATAAGAATGTGTTAATGCATGTGTTGTTGCCACGTTAATGTCTTAGGTTGTGTATTCAACTCATTAAAATTATATTAAAATTCTAAACCTTCTCCATCGTAACCACAAGTTCATCACCACCAGGCCAGAACATCAAGGCCAGGAAAGGTCTGGCATAATTTCAGCCCAGGTCAGGGACGTAATTAGGTTCTCTCTCTCTTGCCAACCTAGAAACAGATCAACTCCCCCCCCCCCCCNCTTTCCCACCCAAGCCTAGTGGCGCTGTGGGTGTCCTTAAGTATTCAACCACACCCACACTTCAAAATAGGGTGAAACTTTCATGCCTGTAGTCCACAATGGAGTTCTGCCCTTTGGGAAGAAATGCTGCTACCTGTTCCTGCTACAGTTAGAAGTGAAGAAGCCCTTCAGATGAACGTGACGTGTTCAAGCCATTTTTTTTTTTTAAATACAGTGACTCAACTTCGATCTTCCAGACAAAGCGCTGAAGTCTATGTAACCCTCTCCTTCCCCCACGGCTCTGCGTTGTGTTTATATATGTGCAGGAAACAGACGAAGGAGTCCGGCGATGATGGAATGACGGCTGGCTTTATTATCTCACACGCCTTGAAATCAGAAAACACACATTCAAATTTAGACCGAATCACGGACAGAAAGACTGAGTCACGGACCGAATAACGTAGAGTCACACATCAGCTAGCTTAGCATTTCAAAATTAAATAACAAAAATCAGATTCAAGCCGTTTCCAGAATATACAATACTTAGTGAACAATAACCAAACTAAATTTGTAAAGTAACAATGGATGAACATTCTAATTAATGATTTTGTTAGAATTAATGGAGCAGAGAAATCATTCACACACCCTACCTTGAAATCAGAGAACACACATTAACATTAACCTACAAGCTGCAGAGGACCATAAAAGCTAGAACAAAACGCAAATGAACGGTCAAACACTGCCCTCTTCTGGTGGGACGGAATGCCTACCCTACATCTACATAACCTGGCATCATAAATGACCTCATAGCAGCGGGATTTGTTTAACAGAACGTGCCCTTGGGTGGGTATGATAGCACTATAGTCCCTTCTGGGTAACACATGGGCAGTCAGAAATAGAAGAGCAATTGTGAACACAGAACTTCACACCCAATTTTCACTTCCTAATTTACATAACCATCAAGCACCCCCACTCTCCTTCCCATTTAATTAAGAGGGTGTCACACATTTTCTTCTACATCCCTTTGCAGTTCAATTCTGCAGCCTCTTGTCAGACCTGATTGAGTAAAAGGGAAATGGATGTGAACCCTGACCAATGAACATGCAAATGTTTATGGGCATATCAATTTAGCTTCCAGCCTTTGTGAGCCCAATATTCTCCTTTTAATTACAAAGACTAATTAAAACCACCTTGTAATGATGTCTTTGTGGGTTCCTTGAGGGCAGGGTACTTTGTGTCATTTTGCGTCATTAATGAAGAATAGACAGAATGACAAAATCTCAGAAACTGCAAATGAGGCATTTCTCTCAACTTGTTTTCGTAATGTCAGGAGCTAATAACTCTAACACGAAGGAGTGCATAATAAAAAGTGAAGTTCTCAAACAAATCCATTTTAATGCCCCAAAAACACAGCCATAATAAATGATAGATCATATAAAATTCATGAAAGTAGTAAAACAGCTTGTTGTAGAAGTTAAATAATAAAGTGCCACTGGAGTCATTTATTAGTTCTGTCCTGTCGCTGTAGGAAGAATTTTTACATGTGCAGTGCAAACGCCCAAAGTTCACATTTTCTGAGGTCTCACGTAATTCTCTACAGAGATATGACAGCAGAGATGAGAAATTAAACAGCTAAATTATGACTTTACTAAAACATTTGACTTCAGGCTAGTCTGATGTCCAGGTAGGCGAGTATATTAAGAATGAATGAGTGTGTGTGTGTGTGTGTGTGTGTGTGTGTGTGTGCACGGGTAAACACCTGTCTGGNGAATGAGTGTGTGTGTGTGTGTGTGTGTGTGTGTGTGTGTGCACGGGTAAACACCTGTCTGGCTTTGACAGTTTTCTGTCATCCAACCTCAGGGAGCGTAAAGGTGTGCTGGCACTGAGGTGAAATGTGGATGGAAACTTGTGGAATATCTGTCAGATTTTGTGGTATTTTTTCAATATTTTTTTGCAAACACCATTGTGTACAAATGCATGAGGTGTCCGTACAACAACAGCACAGAGCAGAACATGTGGTTGGAAGGAGGACAAAACAACTAGCTAGGAGAGCTGTCCTGGGAGCGTACCTATGTTCCCAGGGTCCTATGTTCCCCAGATCAATATTCTGTTAAGATATATTAAGTGTGTTAACAGCCTAACCCTAACCCATGATGTGCTCTATCATGCTATATAGAGCTGGGGAACATAGGAATGACTCTGCTGTGCTAACCATGTTTATCTATTGCTGTGTTCGACAGACCTCGGAACTCAGATTTTTCCAACTTCTTACTTGGAAAAATGCATTGGAATGGCACTTGAAGTCGGAGCTCCGGCTGGGAAACTCGGACAAAATTATCTACTCCAACTTACCGAGTATGACATCACTCAACATGGCGGTGCCGTGGAAGCGAGCTTTGTGAATGGAAATGGTCAGCTAACAGGCGCATAAAGTATTTTTTCTTGTGTGAAATTGAAGGAAAAAGGTCAGAATATATCACCAAGTTAGCTATCTATTTTGTATAATAACTGTTTGCCACTGATATGTAAGTGTAAATAATTTCATATTACTTCTCTGCACAAAGTTTAATACCCACTGTGATTAATATCATTGTAAAACAACACAACCAGACAGTCCTGTAGTCTAACTTTACTTTATTTAGCATTTATTATGAAGTTTAATTAATTTTACAGTATTTATTGGTGTTCAGCTATGCTTTTTTGATTACATTTGGCTGGAACGGTTTGAGGTTGGAAGTTGGAGCTTCCAGCTGTTTATGCTGTGTTGTGATATAGTTTTGTTTGTTTTTTTGCCTCATTCTACAGGTCATCATATTCTGATACCATCAGTACAAGCCTCTCAACAGGAGGGTTTATGTTGCCGTCAAATCTACAGAGCAGTTGACTTCCATTCTGCCAAAAAAGCAGCCGGCCTCTGCATTTTCTAAAGCGTTTGTGCATATTGTGAAAGGCGGACGTCTCCCATATGACATGTAATAAACTTGCTGCCAGTGGAGGGAAAGCTGAATTAATTTTTGGCCTCTAGAAGAAAAAAACAAAACAAAAAACAAGTGACACAGTCCCAAAATATTATCGACACAATTGTTGCCGACTTGCATATTCAGAAGACATGGAGCAACATTAGCAACCCAAGAGAAATTCATTTATTCATTCAAAAATATTGATTAATCCAAGCTTCAGTTGAAAGGCTAAATCAGAAATATTTGATCCTGCCCAGGTTCACACCTTGTGTGATAGTAGTTAGATTTACTCTTATTTAACCATAAGCAGGATCTTTCCCTAACTTTTCCAAGCCTTTTCCCTTTTTTTAAATTTTATTTATTATTATTATTATTATTATTATTATTATTATTATTATTATTATTGCATGAAACTAATCACAATAATTTTAGAATGAAAAAAAAAAGTAAAAACATTGCTTCTGAACTTTTAAAAGCATTGCCATTAAATGGAATCTGGGGTGTGCAGACATGTACAGCATAAATGCTATTTCTGGTGTGTGTGTGGTTGTGTATGGCATAATTGCATGAGCTGCACATCCCATCAGAACCACAGGTGGCATTGTTATTAAGGGTGAATATAGAATCAGCCACGCACAAATATATATATATCGATATATATCTATAGCTATCTATCTATCTATATATACAAATTAATACAGTACCCACCCAAAGAAAAAAGAGAGACAAAAATATATATTTTGGATTACTGACAAAAATCTCAACTCTGGTTGTATATAAATATCTGCAACCCAATCATTCTCCACCTTCCTCTCAGTTTGTGCTTGTCTGCGTTGATGTAATTTTATTTGGAATTTAAAAAAAAAACAAAACAAAACAGCAAAATGTCATGCGACTGACTGATAAAGATGATGTCTTCTCAGCTGGTGGAGTTAAAATAGTCGGTGTGTTTCTGCTGTTGTGGGGCTGAGTGATAAGGACCCAACGCTGATAAGAAACCTCAGCGGAGCCACAGAATGTCACTCCCACAGCTAACCTTATGCTACTTTCCCAACACAGGTGTGTGTGTGTGTTCATATTCATGCTGTATGTATCAGATTTTCATTTTATCGGGAAGGACAAATAATATATGTTGTATTTGCATTTTTGTGCTGGTCCCCTGTGACTATTCTTATGCATTTATTCCTTGTCGCACCACACCCAACTCATACCATGACCACCATGTAATAATCTGTCCAACAACACAACAAACTATGCCTTGAAATTCAACTTAAAGTAAGAAAAACACCTCTATATACAGCAAAAATCAATCTTTATAAGAGGTTTTATCAGCAGGATGCACAATATTAGCTGTCAATAATGTGTTCATATTAATGTGTGTGCAGTGTAATGTACCTCAGCGATGATCTGACATCTCTGCTAGTCCAGACAAGCCAAACAGATATACTAGCAAATTAGCACCAAATGTGATATCAAGGGAGTGTTAACTGTCAAACAAACTCTTAAATTAATATTTTATTTACCGTACACTGTAAAATTTGACAAGTTGATCTTGCTTAAAAAAATCTAGGAAACCGATTGCCTTGAAAAAGGTAAGTAAATATAANGACAAGTTGATCTTGCTTAAAAAAATCTAGGAAACCGATTGCCTTGAAAAAGGTAAGTAAATATAATTATTAGTCTTAAATTATGTTTATTATGTCTACTTGAACTTAAGACTCCATCCATTGTCTCCATTTTCTAAACCCATTTGTCCTGTTGGGGGGGGGGTGTGGAGCCTATCCCAGCGGTCATAGGGCGAGAGGCGGGGTTCACCCTGAACAGATCGCCAGGCTATCACAGGGCTGACACAGAGACAAACACATTCACGCTCTCATTCACACCTACGGGCAATTTAGAGCTCCCAGTTCACCTGACATGCATGTCTTTGGAGGTGGGAGGAAGCCGGAGTACCCAGAGGGAACCCACGCGGACAACATGCAAACTCCACACAGAAAGGCCCTGCCCCGGCTGGGAATTGAACCCAGGACCTTCTTGCTGTGAGACAACAGCGTTAACCACTGCACCACCCTGCAACCGGAACTTAAGACTATACAGTTATTTTTACTTACCTTCTTCTACGCGATTGGTTTCCTAGATTTTTTTTAAATAAGATCAACTTGTCACATTTTACAGTGTATACTCGAGAATAAGCCGAGTTTTTATTACCAAATTTCACAAAGCAAATCGGGGGTCGGCTTAAACACAAGAAATTCAAATTTGATCCCAGAGAAGGAAATTTCCAGGGGTGGAAATACTACCCATTACCACTACCCATGGAAAATACTTACTTATTAATACTTACTTATTAAATCATACCTTAGAAAGAGATATTTGCTGACAAAACATCTTACCCAGCATATTTTGTGGCGGCCAGTAAGCGCTGTTGTGATTGGTCAGTTACGGTAATCAGCTGCTGAAATAAATATGTTTACCNCGGCCAGTAAGCGCTGTTGTGATTGGTCAGTTACGGTAATCAGCTGCTGAAATAAATATGTTTACCAGTACCAGTGGATTATTTTTAGGAAATCACAGGAATACTCTGAGAATACCCAGAAAAATAGGTAATTTGCTAAACAAAGAACATCATCGGGGTTGGCTTATACATGAGATTGGCTTATACTCGAGTATATATGGTAGATAGTTTTCTTTTTTGTGCTATTTTGTTTATGTTAAGGCCTCTTGATAATAGAATCGCTCCCTCTTGTATGTAAGAAGTAACATCTTATTAATAAAGTAAGAGTCAACTGGATCTCCAATTACAGTCTTTTATATGTAAAAGACTGTAATTTGTCTTTAATACATAAAACAACACATTGCTTTTAATTTAATTTGGTATATAATATGGTACATTGGGTGCTGATTAAGTGATTATAGAAGAATACATAATTCAATGCTTGAGTTATTTCTAATTCATTGAGTTTGATTATTAAACACTGCTGAAAGAATGGCTGTCTGTTTTTGAAATCCTTTGTTATCCGCTTGGTTTTTGTCCACCACACGCTTCTCCGCGAAGCCGTTCATCCCAATTTACAAGAGATGAGGAAGAAAACAAATATAGATAGAATTGAAAAAGACATCATTAAATGGATGACTAATACAAGACATAATAGCTGTGTGGAGCCTCGCAGACAGACAACATCAGCTCAGTTGTAATAGATGAGGAAGGTCTTTATTTAGACACCGTGGAGGTTAAACTGAATTTGTCAGTTTTTGTTGGTCAAAACATTGCAAAGTACTTATGACACCGATCTTACACATAAGCTTTTATTGTCAATGATTCAATAATGATTAGTTTTAGTGTTTTGTGCTAATACAACATCAAATACAGCATGTACAACACATTCAATGTGCACAGTGTGAGGATGCCACATCAAAAAATAAAAAAAAAAAAAAACNAAAAAAAAAAAAAAAACTGCAGTGATTTCTGAGGTCGGTAAGCTGGTACGACTGATTTGTACCAAACTGCAGAGTGTCTAGCTATTCTTACTTTAAAAAGAATTAATTTTGAAATCCTTCTGTCAAACTGCTTTTGAAACACCTGTGTCGCCTCTCCACCATTCTTACTCCTCATCATACCCACCGTACATTGGTTGGTTGGGTTCTGTTTCGGCTCTGTTAGCAGGATTGGGAGAGACAACAGATCACTGCCTTCACAAACTAAACAGAAAACAGTTTTTTTTTTTTTAAAGAACTGAGTTTCAACTTGAAGACAGAGTAAGTCGTATAATTGAGCCATAAATGACAATTAATTCTAGAAAACCTTTCAGACTTGATTACCACGTGTTCGATCAAATGGTAAATGTTAGTTCCAAAATTATTGGTAAAACACAGCGATCGCTAGCACAGTTAAATTCCCACCAGGTACTGAATAAAGCGTATGTTATTATAAAAGATCCACCTCATGTCCTTCATGACTCCTTCACATTGATGCCCTCTGGAACACGTTTTAGGAATCCTTCATGTAAAACAAACAGAAGAAAGTTTGATTTTGTCCCAGAGGCTACAAGACGGGTAAACGCCAAAGGTAAAAGAGGAAAGTTCTTGGTACCGATTAGCAATCGACATTAGTATTATCACTATCATATATATATTTTTATATTAGCATTTTAACTTTTGTATCTGTATTAGGCTTTTAAATCCTGTTGCCCGCACTGTGCACTTTCAGGTTTTTGTCTTCTGCTGTATTTGGTGTTCTGTATGAAGTCTGTCAATTCATGTTGTTTGCCATCCTACATGCTTTTAATTGCCCCTTGAGGGACTAATGAAGTATTTTTGAATTGAATTGAATTGAATTGAAATAATCTACACTCACTCTGTAAGGAGAAAACGCTATTTTACTTTGGCATCTTAAATCTCAGGGCAGTTTGAAAGTCCATTAAATGGACTTTAATGACTCAAGCAACTTTTGCATGACTACCATGTGACCCAAGGAGTCACCTGGCCCAAGGTGTGAACGACTCTCAGACGGCTAAGTGTCGGTTTACTGAACTAATGGAGCTATTTGGCTGAACAGTGAAACATCTTCAAGACTAAACATCAAATCCAGTTATCTTGAACTAGTTTCACCTACTATATGAAGCTAAATTAGCTTCAATTCAGTATTTCATAGCTGGATTTAAGGTCAGATATTCTCTAGTTGTGGCCTGATTTTTGTTACTTTCAAGAAATCTAATGCAGCAATTTTCTCCCCATACAGAAAGTATGACCACACAACATTTTTCTTATTCTTGTTTTTTTGATCTCCTCTTCATCTCGAAACACCTGAGATGTTCCACAAAGCCACATGGATCAGAAATGTATGAAATGTCCTGCTGTGGGTATCCAATTACTGCCAGCAATGTTTAGCCCTGAATTGGCCCAGAGACTCTCAGCATGGCCTCTCTGTCTCTTCGTCTTTTATACAAGCGCTGCCTGCAGCTCCTCTCCAAACGGGGGCGTGACTCAGCTACACCACACTGAGGGAACTGCCACTCTCATGCTCCATTAGCTGCTGCGTCCCGGTGGATGAAGAAAAATGTATTCACTATTGGGACACTGCTGCCACAGACATCTAAATAGCAACCATTTGTCCTTTCTGCTGAGTTTTCGGTGCTGCAGATGACCTCGTGATTGGAAACGCACTTGTGGTTAAACCAGCGGAGGGGAAAGTAAGTTTATAATCGCAGCATGTGAAGATCAGGAGGTTGAAGGAGATTGTTTTATTCTGAAATTGCACTTAGAGATGAATAGTGGGATTAATTTCATACACAAGTGGGGTAAAAGGAGGACTGCTACGACAATGTTTTTCTGATGTCCTACAAACTGAGAAAGAAATTTGATCTTCCCAACAAAGCCTTTTTTTGTTATTTACAATTATGAACTTTTCTTAAAACCAATTTAGGCTCAGAAATTAATTTACCAGCCCTCAATGACATAGAAAATTTGCTTTGTGGAGGAAATGGGAAAAAATTAATTTCAAAAATATATTTTTTATTGATGAATGCAGATCGCAAAAGGAGTTGGGAATTAGACTTAAAAACCACACTGAATGAAGATCTATGGTCAGATTTATGCCGAAATTTCTTGTCAACTACAATTAATGCTACATATAGACTCTTTCACTACAATTTCCTTCATCAACTCTATATCACACCATTAAAGCAACATAAAATTAAATCTGGTGATGATTGGGGTTGATTTTTATGTTTGTTTGAATGGTTTAATTTGAAAATATGAAAATAAAATATTCCAAAAAAAAAAAAAAAAAAAAAAAAGTGGGGTAAAAAAGGTGAATCTCTTGGAAATAACCAATATTTTTGAACAGGCATACTGCAAAGTGATGACTTCAAGAAATACAGGTCACTGGAGGGATTTACAGCAGGAGGTGGTATGATCACTTTAGGTATCAGAGACTATGTAGATATAGAACCGAGCACATAAGGCGGGTGGATACGCCGTGGCTAAACTAAACCTAGAGGGAAATCACAGGGCTTTCTCTGTCAGACAGTCAACCCTCCAGCTCTAAATGGGATGAATCACAGAGCAAATGCTCAGGTCACTGCCACAATATTGATTACCAATGGAAGATGTCTGATTCTCTTTCTCAAATCTCACTCCCTCACCCCCACCAACAACCTCACACACACACACACACACACACACACGGCTGCACTGCAAAAACAAGAATTCAAGAATATCTNCCTCACACACACACACACACACACACACACGGCTGCACTGCAAAAACAAGAATTCAAGAATATCTTAACACTTTGTTTATAACATGATACAAGAAGAAAAATGACCCGATCGACCGCTATCTGTGCTAGATAAGACTTAGTATGATGCTGAATCTATTTTTCAGCTACAAACTATGTCTGAAAAGCGGATTAAATTGTTAATATGATAATATTCCAAACGTCTATTATGAGAAAATTAGATGGATTTAGCTTATTTCAAGAATATGCCCAATCCTCCAGTCCTGAAAGTGTTTTTTTTTTTTTAAGAACAAGTGAAAAATCTGTCAGTGCAATGAGATTATTTCAACCTATTTCNGTTTTTTTTTTTTTAAGAACAAGTGAAAAATCTGTCAGTGCAATGAGATTATTTCAACCTATTTCTATAAATAAGTGTCTATATCTTGAGCCAAAATAAAATCAGCCAGATCACTGCACTAGAACCTAGTAATTATACTTTATTCTAGAAAATTCAGCCACACTTGATTGTCATATGTTTGATTCCTTCATACTGCTTCTTGACAGAAATTGGAAGATTTTCACATACAAAAATTTTCCACATTAAGCTGTAAAAAAAAATGAGCCAAATTAAAAAGGTAAATCTTAAATCTATTTCTTAATTACTGATTTTAAAGGTGTTTGTTCCCAAGTCAATTTATTGCTTCTCCAGTTGGGATTTTTAAAATTTGATAGAAAGTTTTACTAGATTACAAATCATTTCCTGTGTTTTTTACAGTGTAGATATAGTCTGAACTCATTTGCAGTCAGACTGGGTTTAGTCTTAAATCTTTAAGGTATGCAAAGGCAATAAAAATGGATTGAAGCATATAAAGAAAATTGCACATACATGTGCATATTCATAGTGCACACATGACAACTGCTTTAAAAAATATATATTTCCAGTTTACCGTGGAAATGTTTCTTAGTGGGCATTTGTTCAATGTACAGTATCAGTCATAGAGCAGGCATTAAACTTGAAAGCTTGGTGGGGTGTTTATTGAAGTCCTGACCCTGTCCTCCGCTCATTAAATTGATTCATGGACTCAATAAGTGGGGCACAGGCGGCAGGTGTGCACGTCGGTGTGCACACAAGGCTCACAGGCATCCATCACACTGATCAGGTATCTTTAACATCTTCTCCATGCAGCATTCTCACTACTCCCCTGCAGATGTTGCTGGCTTACAGCCCAGCCTGGCCTATTCTGTGCTGTATGGAGACATGGGTAGGTAGATACACATAAATAAACACATGCAAAACACACACACATCCTCACACACACCTGTTGCTTAAGTTAAATAACACTAACACTGTCTTTCAGGCTAAATGCCAATTGGGGTTAATGGGAAAGAAATGATTCATGTTGCACTGGACATTAAATACATCATCCAAAGGCCTGAAGCTACAAATAGAAGCTGAGATTAAAGACAATTTCAGTCGTCAGTTTAGTGATGGAAGTAATGCACCAACAAAATGAGTTTGTAATGTTTGATAATGTAAAAACATTAGCTTACATTGCTAAAAGGTTAGCAGATGACAAACAGATTAAACAGGTTAAGTGGGTGTACAGTATGCAATTACTGTACTTATGGCAATATGTCTGTATTTGTAAGTATTTCCTATGTTATCTTGTGGACAAAAAGGGAATGTTTTGTCGTCTTAATGTTAAGCATCTGCTCAGTATCGAGCATGTCCACCCATTTCATAATCTATAAACATCAAATGTGAGAAAGTTTAACGCATTTATTCCTGACCTGAAAATGCTAAACTCATCAAAATCTGTCAAATCAAAAGGGAAAATTTATTGTTTTTGGCTTACAGCTTTTCCAAACTAAAATGTTTTGCGGTAATTGGCACAAATCAATCAAATCCCAAAATTAACACAAGATTCATCAGTAGAAATATAAAATTATTACTCAGTAAATAGGTCAAGCCTTTTTGCAGCCTGTCAACCAAATAATTTTCCAGGCATCTTATTATTTACCAATCTTCTCAAAATTCTACACATTTCTGACTTATTCTAACTTCATCTTGTTTCCAACACAAATCAATGTGTTTTCAAAAAAGTTTTTAGAACGTCGAGTCATTTTTTTTTTGACTCTACTGCAGCAGTTTAAGGGTACTGTGACAATTCCAAAAACCATTGAGACAAATGGATTTTCTTGGAAAGCGTAGATGCAACTTCACTTTACCTCACTTGCTGTAAAACTATGCTCATGTATTCTTTCTTCTGAGCTTCGTGACAAAACATCCAATTAAAAAAATGGTTAAAACATTGTTAATGCTAATTAGCCCTTTTTTTTAAGGTTGATGTTGGGTGGAGCTATGCTGAGAGTTTGAGGTCACCATACTCTGTGCAACAAGCCAATCAGTAGAGTCATCAATCGAATATAAAATTATGCCCACTGTGCATGCCCACACAGTCCTGGAAAGAGGACTGTGTGGGCATTAATTAGCCAAAGTAAGTAAAACAACAAAAATCTTTGTGTGTAGGGCCCTGAAAAAAATGAAAGCTAGATCAATAAAAGGAACCCATGGAGGTGTACATTCAAGTAATTTATCATTTCATGTTAAAAACAGAAATTGAAAATGCCAGAAAACCACTGATAATTCCAGCTTTCAATCACAGCAAATTCAATTCACAATTCAGAAACCCGTATTTTCAGCTTTCTTTGTGGCTGTTTGATGTTCTGTTCAGAAGGCTCGCGACGACGCCTGGCAGCTTTACTGCTGCAGTTCTATTGTGTTTACTCTTCAGCTTGTGCTGATGGCTTCAGGGATCGCCACAAGAACAGCCACTGTGCCGTATAAGCCTCAGCCCTCAAACACGGGGAATAAAAGATGCTTTAAAAGCTTTTCATCTGTAGTGACCCAAGTAAAAAAAATACGAGTCAGTCTAAGGTCTCAAAGGTAGGGTTTATTTATAGCAGCAGGACAAATCAAATCAAAAGAGAAAAGCACACTTAGGAGAAAAAAAAACCTTCCTTTACACCTCTAAAGGATGAAAATCCAGGTCTGTGGTGCGCTCATCTACTGTATGCCCGACCACTGTCACTGCAGGTCACAGTTAGCTCCTTGCCACAGGCTCTCCATGATATTTGGGCAGGGCTGCAGACAAGAAAACCCACTGGTGTCCTCATCAGGTCCCCAAACACCTGCTGGAACCTCAGCTCCAGGCGTGCAAGCAGAATTAAACAGACGTTCTCTTTCCCCGGTGTCCTCTGAGCCTCGCGCTTCTCTTTCCGTCTCTTTCTCGGCTCGTGCTCGCGCTCCGCGGCCCAAATCATCGTCACAGGATTCTATTTGCAGCTGTGCGCTCTCGGTGCAGCTGGATGTTTTTGCTCCTCATTAGAGGTTAAGAAGCGTCACATGCTTCTCGCCGTTGGCCATGTTTACTCCACACCACTCTCAAAGCTGCAAAACTTTCCTCAAGTGCAAACTACACTTGTTTGGCCTTGTTGCTGGATGATATTGACTAATCAGATATTGAGAAAAATGATTAAACATGAATTTCTGCTGTGAAGCGTTTGTTTGGCTGCTTATTAGCACAAAAAAAAAAAAAAAATCGTATTACATTACTGTCTGGATTCTGAGCTGTCAACTCAGTTCCATAAATATCCACAATTATTTTCACCATCTCAGTTTCCCTTGTGTATTGCATTGTGGAACAATTGTGGCAATCACAACAAAACCATTCAAAAATAAAGTGATTTTAGTATCCATGCTGGCATTTCAAAGTGGGTTAATTTTGTAATTTTTCCTATGTAAACACACTACATCCTCAAAACTCAGAATGATGCAAGTGGGACACAGTTAATACAGTTCTCACAGCATCCAACTCAAGCTGCACATTAGCTAATGCTGCGTTCGAGCTGCCTTGGAAGTCGGATTTTTCCCAGTCAAAAGTTCTGACTTCTGACCTCCTCAAACCGTTCCAGCTAAATGTAAACAAAAAAGCATGGCAGAATGCCAAAAAATACTATAATATTAAATAAACTTAGTAATAAATGCTAACTAAAGTAAAGTTAGATTATAGGACTGTTTGGTTGTGTTGTTTTACAATGATATTAATCACAGTGGGTATTAAACTTTGTGCAGATAAATAATACTCTAAAATTATTTACACTTACGTATCAAAGGCAAACAGTTATTATACACTGTAGTTAACTTGGCGATTATATTTTGACCTTTTTATTTAAATGCCACGCAAGAAAAAATACGTTATTCGGCTGTTAGCTGATTATTTACATTCATAAAGCTCGCTTCCACGGGCACTGCCATGTTGCGTGATGTCATACTCATGAGGTTGGGGTTCATAATTTTGGTCTGAGTTTCCCAGTTGGAGCTCTGACTTCAAATGCCGTTCCAAGACATTTTTCCAAGTAAGAAGTCAGAAAAATCTGACTTCTGAGGTAACTCGAATGCAACATATGACCAGAAAGCTCCAAATCAAGTCAATTTGTATACTGACCCAGCCCAAGCTCTCTATGAACACAAGCAAAACTCCCTAAAACAAAATAATTAAATGAATAAAATAAAACAAAATTTAAAAAAACCTTATCATAAGAGGGAAAAAATTGAAGCTATCAGAAGATGCAATTCAAAGAGCGATTCCTTCTCCTTGAACGACCAGCTGTGCAATAGGCGGCGTATGTGGGGATGCAGACAAATTACAAAGGCACAAAAATTAATGAAACATTACAGGAAGATATAAAACAGCAATTAAGCCATGATCCAGTGAGAGGATCCAGAAGATGTAGTCAATGGATGTGGCCAAAATGGTTATATTTTCATAATCCCATTTTGTGACAGGGCATATTTTACCTTCTCTTCTGTCTCATTTCTCTTTTATTAGATTCGTGTTGCTTTTTGCAGCATGTAAAGGTAACACACAGGAAGGTGCATTTCAGCATTCTGGGAAAGGCAGATGGACAGTCTGTCTTGGGCGACTCTGTAACATTTACATTAATTGCTGATGAATGTGCATTGTCCTGATTAATTAAAATAAAAGCATGTCCCAGTCTAATCCATAATTATAATGGAAGGTGCAACAGGCTCAGTGGTCACACCATCTGCCACATTTCAGGCCCTAAGCTCCCACCACAAAGCACAACTTTTACATCTAAATAAGCCCATCCCTCTAAAACATCATTTGCACTTTACTTTGCACTCGTTTGTTTTATGTTGAAACTGACAGGCTCAGAAATGTATGAAATTGCATAAAGATTGAACAGCTTTGAGGGGAATGTTCAGATCTTCATAGGATTCTGTTCAGCTCTATCCCAACCCTGTGCATTAAAGTTAGACATTTAGTAACTTTATTTAGCAGGTCAAACTTTTAGGCTGGATTGACACTACAAGTCTTGATGAATTCTGATTTTCTGCCTATATCCGATTTTTTGTTCAGTGTATTTACATTTTCTTTTTTAAGCGGCTCATATCTGATACCTGTATTTACACGGCTTTTACCTGTAGCAGCAGGATGTAAATGTAACGCTTCAGTGGAGAGAGAACTATTTAAAAATATAATCAGCAGGTTATTCCAGTAATATATAATATATTTGAATGTTTCTCCCAGTGGGAGAAACATTCAAACCGACTCTTCTTTGAATTATCGCTACTTGATACTGTCAGCTACACATTTCAGACTTTCAATATACTTTACTTTTAGTTTTTACTGTATAACTCATTTTACTTTTTGATACATTTTATACTTTCTGATTTTAAAAAGTCAGTTTTAGGCCAATTTTCAGAGTTTAAAAGGCTTGAGTTGAGCGGGTTTGATGTGGTTTCCAAGACAAGGAAAAGTATTGATTTGCAAACAAAAAAAAAAAAAAAAAAANAAAAAAAAAAAAAAAAAAACTCACTCGCAGCATAAAAACCTAAGAGTTCTTCTGAGTAAGAGATGTCACTACACTTTGTTTTAACACAAGAGTTTCCGGCCAGTCTTCACCCACACAGCCTTTGTTGTTTGGCTGACTTCTCAGAACTGTGTAGGTGTTAACAGACATGTTTCAGCATAGTGGATAGCACCATTCACAATAAAAAGGTCCTGGTTTGAGTCACATTACAGCTAAATGGCCAATGTATACCACTTCTACTTTTCCAGCTTTTCAGGCAATAATTTTCAGAATTTTCTCAGTAATAACTCCATATTTTCTCCAGAATATGTACTCTTATTTGTCTAATTTTTGGTCCAAATCATGAATTTTACACATTTTTTAAAGGTGAAGTACAAGCAAATCTAACCACACAGTTCCAGGGAAATTATCTTTATTCGCATTGGGATCATAAGAATAGCTAAAACCTTTGGATGAATAGCAGTGGATGCAATATCCAATAATCATGATGCAAATGCGGTGAAAGCTTCTCAACTAGCACATGCACTGAACATTCTCCTGATTTCTGATTAGGCACATGTAACACACGCTTAGTAAGCCTTAAGAAGCCTTGAAAAATGGCCAAATCCATTCTCAAACAGGCATCAAAGTCTGAGGGTTCAGTGCCAAAGGTGGACGTTTGTGACCTTTCCCAAACCGATCCCGACCCGCTCCTCCTTCATTATGGTGTTACTAAACCACCAAACCCGCCTTGTTCTAAAGGCGACCGTGCTTTTGCTATTCATGCCTAGATTATGGAATTCCCTGCTGGAGGACTTCAGACTGGCTCACTCAGTATCTTCTTTAAAGACCGGTCTGAAGACTTATTTTTATCGTACGGCCTTCCTGTAACTGTGGCAACTGTTTTATCATCTCCTTATCTCATTTTATTATTTTATTTTAATTGTTTTATGGTGTGGCTTAAATTGTTTTAACTATCATTTCATTGTGCATGTTAACTCAGCTATATTGTTAAGCACCTTGTAACTTTGTTTTGAAAGGTGCTATACAAATAAAGTTATTATTATTATTATTATTATTATTATTATCATTATTATGGTGTCACTACGTGAAGTCACACTCACAGCTCTGGAAGACGCTCCACATCAAGGATCGTCTAATTAAACAGTTTAAAGGACCATACTACCATTTTGCATGTTTGAGCCTAATTTATTAAATTTTCATACACGTAATGTTATTGACAATCATTTCCCAAAGCATACTACCGGAAAGTGAATTAAAAATGTTTTTCCTACCTTCCAGACCGCCATTAGTTTCAGTTCATTCTGGTACGCTATTAAAATTAACTTGTTGATACTTGAAATGTTCTTGGGATAGGTAATCCATCATCACCAACAAGACGTGTATTCAGGTTTTTTTAGAAGTTACGTAATTTTAGTGTTTAAGCGCAATAAAAAGTGTGAAGTTAATGTATGCCTCCGCTGGAGAATATAGTCCCAAAAGAAGACCTGTGTTTATGGAAAAAGTTAAAGGACCGTGACTTCATAAGGTTGTGTAACTATTAGCAGGAGAAACATGGATTTTTAAGGTGGGTGTATCACTTGAATATTTGATTTTGAAAGATTAAGAGATTTTGCAAAATATCAGGAAAGCTGAAATATAGTTTTATCCTTTGGGAAATGATTGTCAGTAACATTACATATATGAAAATTACATATATTAGGCTCAAACATAAAAATTGGTGGTCCTTTAACTCTGGGACATATTTGCCTCTCTCCTCCATATACAGGAAACATCCGTCACCATAGATGGTGCCAGTCATCACCTTCAAGCTAATGTGTTTTATGTGCCATTTCTTTGTAAAACCAAAACCATAACAAATTAAAAAAAAAAAAAAAAAAAAAAAAAGGAAAAAACAGTATTATTTATTGGTTTATTTGGCAGACAATGCACATTGATAAACATTCCTGTAAATGTGCCAGAATTTGCCAAAAGAATATTTTTCATCTGTAGTCCCTGGACAGATGTTAAATAGTCACCCTAAAAGAAGTAAAACTAAAAAAAATCTCAGCAAGTAGAATTTGAATTGTCGTGTGCCTTTTCTACTAACAGATAACTCCAGTTAAATTAGGAATAAATTATATTGTCCCTATTTTGCTTTAAAGTATTGTGATTTTTTTTTTTTAAATCAAAACCCAGCATGAAAATTAAGAGTAAGGAAAATATATAACAAACTGTTATGTACCTGAAGAAATTTCAAAAAAGATCATAAATTTTTATGAAATTTGTTCCATTTCTAGTATCATTCTTCTGTTGAGGGGAAGTAGAGTCAGAGGCTGGGAGTCGGCCTGGATTGGGATTGAGCTACGGAAAAGTTAACAGGAAGTGCATAGGAAAACTTTTGTATCAAATGTGTGTTGCATGTTGGAACATAAATATTTTATCATGGATAAATTTAAACAAATATAAAACTAATTTAGAATGCATCATTACAATACTGCATCAACTACAAGACAAATATCTCTATATTTAGAAAGTGTTTTCTGATAATATTTAGATAATCAGTGATAAATATAATTCATAATGAATATGAGCACCTGCACAGGTGTTTTCACTTATTTTGTGATTAATGTGGGCCTGTGCAGATTGAGCCTGATTGACAGCTCCTTATTAACTTAACTGAAAACACCTGTGTGGGAGTGCTGGGTCTTTAAACTGGTTGTGTTCATAAGAAACTGTGTTAAATCAATAAAACTCTACCAACTATATTACTGAAAGTTTTTCTTTCATCAATATAAACTTGCTTAATTAGATCTTTTATAAATAGTTATGTTATTATATATGATAGTCACAAGCAATACACTTTAATGATACATTCATTTAAAAAACAGCAAGGTGATGATCATATTTGAGATGATTATGCTTTTTTATTAACACAGCATATGATGTTTGTGTCACTTTCTACATCTTGAAAAACTGAAATAGTAGTTTTCACCTCCACAGTGTTATTATAGTAAATGGAGCAGTGTAAGTATTAATTTGATAAAACTTACATGCTGAGGGAGGAAGAGGTATTCATCGTTTCATTAATTGCAGAATATGTGTAAAATAAAGGCATGTTTTAAAAATGTGTTTGTATATTATAATTTCAGGCAGTTAAAATTTAGTCTAATTAAAAAAAAACAGATACTAAGATAACTGCACAAGTACGCTAAGCTTAAAAGAGAGTTTGATATCGAAATGTGTTTGAAGCTTGTGATTAATAAACCTTTTTCATTCATATATCACATTTTTAGCACCATATTTTATTCAGCTACAGTTCTTTGAAAGCTAAGCGAGGAGAATGTACATTTTTTAAGTTTATCAATATTCATGAGCCACATCCTTCTTATTTGCATTAATACCTCACAGCCTGGAAATACTGTATAAGACATCTTTGAGGTTATAAATATTATTTATAGCGACAAAAAATAATTTAAGCACAAATTAAGTCAAAATGAATAATGATTCAGTATATAAGGTGAAGATAACTGATCAGATCATGAACAGTTTGCTAGCAAATGGTTATTATTTTGTGCTTAAATTTAGAAGCATTACATGAATAAATTCATTTTTGGCTTCTTGCATTAAAGAATCTGTGAAATTGTTGCATTAGTCTCTGAGCAGGAAAGCTTCCTGGAAGCCTGAGAACTTTAAATTCATTTAATAACAAATTACTTTTATTTGCCAAAGATCATTACTGTTATCCTGAGTCACCATATGGGATTTCTAAACAAAATTCATGAAAACTGAATGGGACCTTTTGCAAAATAAGGGCATACAGAGGTTGCCCTCCGCCTGAAATGCCTCATCCCTCTTCCTAGTAACTGTAACATAAATGTCTGTATGACCATTATGGTTATTGATGGCTTTGATGGGGGTCATTATACACGCTGTGGGCAGCATATGCTCTTTCAGCGCTCTTGAAAGTCTAGTGGGGTTTAAAGAACTCCCGGAAGGACGAGTGTCTAGACCTCAGTGTTTACATCAAACCAATTATGTGCTTCTGTTTTCACCACTATTGCAATCGTATGCAATTGCATGCATATTTTGGGCCAATAAATCAAAATGATGTTTTGCCACACTATGATGTGTTAAATTCATTCAGTTGAACTGTGCATAAAGCAGCAGAATATCAATGCAATAACTGGCTGTAAGGGAAAGTGAATTGTATAATCAGTAATTTGATAGTGTATTATCGACAAATGTTAGGCATGATTCCATTTATACTGATTGCACAAAGCTATAGTTATGTATTTATGTGAATATTTGTTTCATTTCAAGCATTAACATAATTCAGATGCTGTGATATCATTATTGTAACATACATTTGGTGAACATATCACATTGATATTAGAGATTTGGTTGATGGAATTAACTGGATTTCTGCATCAATACTCATCAACTGTGAACTAATCTTCATTCAAATAATAATAATAATAATAATAATAATAATAATAATAATAGCAGGAACACATTCTAAAGACACACCAATGTCTTTATTGAACACACTGTTTAATTATTCATAGTCCAGGCTGGTATGCCAACCTTGTATTTTATAAAACTGAAGTGCCTCTTTCAGCAGCAATAACCTCCACAAACGTTTCTTATAGCTGCTGATCAGATTTGCACACTAGTGAGGAAATATTTTAAAACATTCCTCCCTACCAAACTGCTTCAGTTCATCAATATTTCAGGCATTTCTTGCATGAACAGCCTTCTTCAGGGTCATGCACTATTTCTGCTGGGTTTATCTGGACTCTTGATTTGTTCATTCCAAAGCACATTTCCTTCTTTTTCAGACTGTTCTGACTTTGATTAACTTCTGTGTTTTGGGTCATTGTCTTCTTACATTATGCAACTTGCATTAAGTTTCAGATAACATGATCCCGATATATACTGTAGTATTTCTTGATGTAATTTGGGAATTTATTTTCCGCTCAATGACAGCAAGCTTTCCATACCCTGAGGCAGCAAAGCAACTCCAAAACGATGCTCCCTCCACTATGCTTTGCAGCAGGGACCAGGTTATGGTTTTCATATGCAGTACCTCTTCCCTCCAAACAGAGCATCGTGCAGTTAAATCAGGTGTGTTTAGCCAATCGAGAGCTGGGAGGCACCAACTCTGGAAGTGGACACACCTGATTTAGCTAAATTAGGCGTGAGTAGAGCAGGGAGGGAGGGAAAATGTGCTCTGCTGTAGGTCATTAAGGACCAGGATTTGCGACCATTGAGTTGGCTAATTGAGCATTGTTTCATTATTTAGTTTGACCTTGGGTTTTTCTGCACGACAACAAAACCTTGAATCAAATAAATGCAATCAAGTGCACAAAAAACTTCAGAAGAATTATATTACTTCCACAAACATTACAGCTACTGCTTACTTAAAAAACAAATCCACTTTTTGAGTTATAAAGTTCTATGTGAAGCTACTTTATAATGCTGTCAATTAAATCGGGTTCCAGTCTGAAGAACTGTAAAGGTCACGATTTCCCTTTGTCCAGATACTTTCTAATGTGGGTGTAATGGCCCAGCCTGTTTTTCAGGGTTCGAAGGCATTTATTTGAACATGTGAAGGAGGCGTGGTCACATTGGGCCTCATTCACCAACCGTTCTTAAGAAGCAATTTGTTCTTAAAACCCACTTACACAGGTTTTAAGAAGATTCTGACATTCACCAAAGTCTTCTTATCTGAGATTTGTTCTTAGCTAAGAACAAAAGCTACAAACACTCCAGAGCACACTTACGCACATCTGAGGGCTGACATGATTGTGCAAAATAATTGCATTTTTCTTTAGAGTATACATTTGTTGAACATTATATAACTTAAATCACGTTGTTTTTATTATTTAGTATTTTCATCATTTTTCAAAGAATTATGGTCTCTTAAAATAACTATATGCAACACTAACACTTACATCCACATCAGTTATTTTAATTGGGAACCATGCCCCATAATCAGTGATTGGTCACACTATTTATAGACCTATTTTGCATCGTAGGCTTACTTGGACAATGGCATATTTACTGCTGCTGCAAGACGTTGCTGATCGTTCGCTGAGGAGGGAGCGCATTTTCCAGGACCATGTTGATTTGTTTGCGGAGAGTGATGCGTACCTTTTTGGACGTTATAGGCTACCAAGATGTATTATTGGAGCTGTGTGATTGTTTGCGCACCACCTTCTTTAGATTTACGTTTTGGCATTTGTTTAAGAACATGTCATGAATCCGACGTAGACTTCTCTTAGGAACTTTCTTAAGAACAAATTTAAGAAAAACTTTACGAAGATATTGGTGAACGAGGCCCATTGCTTTTTAACTTCCTTTTGTACCAGGCTCAGAAATTATCAGTCAACTCCATAAGTTTCTCAGGGACAGCAACAGTCACTGTCATTGCATTCACCATAACAGACCGTATCCTATATTATTTAAATGAATCAGGGATCTGTAACTGAATACAAAATGCTCTCTGCCCTTTAATTGAGAAATATGGAGTCTTGAAACCTGTCATTCATCACTACATACATGTCTGTGCATATCGCCATGGTTACTGATTTTCAAACACTTTCTCCATGGGGGGGGGNGGGGGGGGGGGAGAAGAGACATAGCAATTTCAAGCTACATTTATCACCAGCGACTTAAAATAGCTGTTGCCATGTTGTGGTGGGAGATCGCTGTTTAAGCTGGAATCTGCTGACATGCCCAGAACAGCTGTTTTGATTCCAAACAATATCTCCACTTCTGATTGAGACGTCAGAGGTGAACAATCCACTACAGACTAATGGATACAGTGAAGAGTGAGAGAGGTACTTCAATCTGGAGTCCAAAAGGAAAAAAGGCAAAACTTTTGGGATAATGTACTTTCCTATTTGAGTATGAGCTGCATGCAGCTGTTGTTTTAGTATACATTTATTCATAGGCCTCCTCACAGACACATTGGCTGTATGAGAGCAGAAAAAAACACTCTGAAGGGATTTGACTCATTCCGTCAACCATCGTTTTCTGACTTCCTTTGCTTTTCCTTTCCATTTTGAAATTAAAGTACAGGATGTTTCTGAGAGGGGAAAAAGGAGCAAATTGTGAAATAGAATGATTTTAATTACCCCCCCCAAAACACGGCAATGCCTGCTCTCATTTAAAAGATAAAAGACATGTGACCTAAAAACAACATAAAGGGATTGCATTACTCATTCTGCAGGCAGCGTATAACACAAATACTTATTAAAATATAATGGAATACACTCAGATTCATCCATTAGTGTGTATTGTATATTTAATAAAGGCATATCATACAGAGTTCCATGTTCATATTCATTTACAGGTCTGTTTTGACATTTTTGCAGTGCTTTAATGAGCAAAAAGCACAATGGTCCACTTCTTCTCTCCCTTGCTGCAGCACCACTATACACACTGAGTGAAAACAAGCTGTTTTTCGTACTGTCTCTTTAAGGCTCCCTCCCATACCCTGCTCTGTTGTGATTGGCCAGCTGTCAGGCCTGCGCTGGCAAAACTCACAGACTGCGAAACATGGATGCTCGCTAGCTAAAAATGTGTAGCATGTCGATGTAAATATGATGATGAAAGTAAAGGACCAATTAAACAAGTTTTCAGGGTCAGAACCTTTGGGTTTGTTTTACTGGATGCATTTATATATATATAAGACTAGCGAAACATATTGCAAACTTACAAAGTATGTATTCTTAACTGTTTCCATTTCTGTATTTTTAAACCGAACAGTGGCTTTTTGTTTTGTTTTATTTTTTTTTTACATAAAAGCAGCTGCTCTCCAAAACTGCTCTGCTTGACATCGTTTTTGGCAGAGAGGAGCATTTTATAAAGTTGAGAAAGGTTCAATTTCTCAGGAAAGCTGCAAGATTCATGACTCCTTTTTTGACACCCAATAAACAGCACGAGGGAGACGCTGCTGCTGCAGAAACTGATCATTACTGGAAGCGAATATTGTTAAATAATTGAGAATCTGTGCAATCTAAGCCGTGGAACAACACAAAAGAGCAATAGTATGCTAAGTGAAATGAGTGAACTGTTTTGTTTTGGCAGTCACTGTGATTTTTCTTGTTTAAGAGCCAACTTACAGAGCTGATACTTTCATTAAAACTGCAGTACCTCCACCAAAATACCAAAAAGAGAAGAGAAAAACTAAAAACTTAACATTTGTAGTACAATATAGACCTCCTTCTCGTGCGTATTGCTGAAGAGAGCAGCACATTATAAAGGTTTGGAAGAACATGTGGTTAGCTAAAAGCTCTGGAGGAGAAGCTGTGGAGGTGATAGTTGATGGACTGGTGACATTCCCACAGTCACATACAGGAAAATCTGGAACAGATGGTTGTTTTCTTGGCCAGGCCTGGCGTCCTGCAGCTCCTTGATGGACGGCGGCTGGCAGCCAGCGACCTGCATGCCAATGTGGATGATATACAGGAACTTGACCTTGGAGTTATTGTAAACTGGTGCTACAGCAAGAAATTCCCCATCAGACCCTCTGATCAGGTAGAAGACACTGCTGCACTATGTTTGGTTATTGATGATAATGGTCTTAAGGATTTCATCACAGCACATCAAGAGACTTAAAGGACATACCACCCATTTTGCATGTTTGAGCCTAATATATTTAATTTTTATACATGTAACGTTACTGACAATCATTTCCCAAAGCATACTACTGGAACGGTGAATTAAAAATGTTTCCTACCTTCCAAGCCACTGATGGTTTCAGTTCATTCTGGTATGCTATTAAAATCAACTTATTGATACTTGAAATGTTCTTGGGATAGGTAATCCATCATCGTGAACAACATGTATATTCAGGTTTTTTTTCCCGAAGTTTCAGAATTTTAGCGTTTAAGCGTGGAGTGAATGTATGCCTCCACCAGGGAATATAGTCCCAAAAGAAGACCTGTGTTTATCGAACAATTTAAAGGACTGTGACTTCATAAGGCTGTGTAACTATTAGCAGGAGAAACATGGATTTTTAAGGTGGGTGTATCGCTTGAATATTTGATTTTGAAAAATTAAGAGATTTTGCAAAATATCAGCAAAGCTGAAATACTGTTTTATCCTTTGGGAAATGATTGTCAGTAATGTAACATGTATGAAAATTGAATACATTAGGCTCAAACATGCAAAATGAGTGGTATGGTTCTTTAAAGGGGCTTGGCTGATGATCTGATGGATTTTTTGCAGGAGATTTCTAAGAATGCTTCTTGTTTTTGACCGTTTCTATCATAAACCACTCTAACATGTCTGTCATTTCAGAGCCTGTCATTCTCCATCTGCCCACCAGCCAACCATCAGGTTTTCCCACCTCTGCCTGCACCAGTTTCCCATTTCCCCTCATTAGTCCCCCAGTATATATTTATTTATATGTACCGGCCCATCCCCGCTCACTCTTTACCAGATCGTCTCTGAAGTCCCTTTCAGCGTTCTGCATTCTATTTGATTCAGACTGCCTGCTTCCTGTGATCCCTGACGTCCTGGTTTTGTTGATTGTGGATTCTTCCCAATTGGACTTGTTTGCCAGTTCCTCTCTCTAAGCCTCTTTGTAAAGGCCAATTTTTATTTTCCATGTGCACGAAGGAACGAGGATCTGCTAGGGTCCACGTGACATAAATTTCATCAGCTGCTTATGTCACAGGATGTACGCACAGACCTGTGTGAGCCTCCAATTGTTGGTACCACACTGACTTGTACGCTTCCACAAGGGCGCCAACTGCACATGCTCAAGGAACACAACGTAGACGCTGCGTTTGAAAGAGGTTATATGAAGAAATCCATCGCTGCCATTTTCGTCTTTGAAATAATACAAAGACAGTCAAATTTGTGGCAATTCTTGGAGGGAAATAGCCCAAACACAAATTGGGAAGAGAGGAAAGTGTGTCCAGCCATAAGTGGAAGTACTTATGAGTGATTTGTAAAGGTACAAAAGGCGAAAATGCATTTTTTTTTTTTTTNTTTTTTTTTTTTTTTCCCCCGTGGTTGTTTCGCTCCTGACAGGCTCTCTGGCCACATTGGAACACAGTGTGTTCCACGTGTGGAACATGTCCTCCTAGCGGACACCAAGATCTGGAATAAACAGAACTGTGTACGCGTACGTGTCAGCTGAAAATATAAATGGGGCTTCATGCTGAGTTCAACAGACCTCGGAACTCTGATTTTTCCGACTTCTTACTTGGAAAAATGCATTGGAACGGCACTTGAAGTCGGAGCTCCGGCTGGGAAACTCGGACCAAAATTATGAACCCCAATTTACCGAGTATGATGTCACTCAACATGGCAGCGCCGTGGAAGCGAGCTTTGTGAATGGAAATGCTCAGCTAACAGGCGAATAAAGTATTTTTTCTTGTGTGAAATTGAAAGAAAAAGGTCAGAATATATCACCAAGTTAGCTATCTATTTTGTATAATAACTGTTTGCCACTGATACGTAAGTGTAAATAATTTCATATTACTTCTCTGCACAAAGTTTAATACCCACAGTGATTAATATCATTGTAAAACAACACAACCAAACAGTCCTGTAGTCTAACTTTACTTTAGTTAGCATTTATTACTAAGTTTAATTAATTTTACAGTATTTATTGGTGTTCAGCTATGCTTTTTTGATTACATTTGGCTGGAACAGTTTGAGGTTTGAAGTTGGACCTTCCAACTGGGAAAAATTCAACTTCCGAACATAAGCCTCTTTTGCAGCTGCAGCTGCTTCTGGTGACAACTTGTGACCATTCGCTTCCCTTTTTAGCACGGAGTGGCATAAAAAGAATTTCCAGTTGTTAAGGACTGTAGGATGTGTTCACCAGCCTGGCGTTCGGTCTTATCTTTGAGTTATACTGAAGCTTCAGAGCAAAAGCTTGTGCATACTGTATGTGGTTATCTGATGGTGGATGCTATGATTCATGGTATAAATGCACCCTTTGAGGGAAGTAACCATACTGTTATTTAGAGTGGGAATAAAAGCAGATGACGCGATTTTAAGTGAGTAGAGACCTGGCAGAACTACATGTACTATACGACAGTGAGTATCAAGGTCAGGTGGTCAGCGTAATGAGGAAGCCAGATGAGATCCCATCAGGCCTGGAGGCTTTGCTAATATGTGCGGCCAAACACATCTTATGTACACTCTCTTCTGCAAGAACAGGCAGGCTTCTGCTCCAGCCAAGAAAAGAGGAAAACTGTGTCAAAACGAACATTCTCTCACACATCTGAAGACCTCCCACTCGCTACTGCTCTTAGCTCCTCAGATGACTTTGGTATCCAGCAATAAAAGCTTTTAAGTCTGCTGCCCCTTTCACATGGAACAATTTACATAAGGATTTGGAAAATGGCTGAGTTAATTACTGTTTGGGAATTCAAGTCAATGCTGAAAGAAGAGGAAATTTGCACCATTGGCCAGTAATTTTGTTTTTAAGAGTATATATTTTTTAGAGAAATCTCTTTGATTTGAATGCTGTGTTTTGCAAAGTATATGTCTGTTTCATTTATTGTTAAAACTTGTATTTGTGTTGTATTTGTTGTTGTAACTTGGTTTTATTCCGCCGTTTTGGCCAGGTCTCTCTCTCTCTCAGGTCTCTCATTTTTATGTCAATGAGACTTACCTGTTTTTTTTTTTGTTTGTTTTTTTAAAAAGCTTCAGATGGTTCTGAGGGAAGATGCAAGAACCTTTAGGGTTTTTTTTTGTAGGATATATTGCACAAATATTATGGATAACGGCAAGATTTTTATACCGTATTGTATACTTTATATCTCAGATCACAGAACAACAAACTGAAACAATTAAAAAAAAAAAAAAAATTAAACACAGCCACCTAGATGTGATGGATGGGAGTGTATATGTTATTGGATTTGATGCTATTTATATCAGCCATTATTGGTTATACACATCCATTTGTTTTCTTAATGACAATATTATGAGTGGGAATCCAACATGATTAATTATTTTCTAAAACAGGAACTACAACATTAGGAGTCTGCATAATTTAAACACACACCAAGGCAACACTTCTGTTCAATATAATGATATGATAACTATGATAATCCAAAATATTAACAAATCTGTTCTACTATACATACTCAAAAATTATAACTGCATGTTTAAGTGTTTGCATAGTTTTATAGCACAAATGTATAACAAGCTTAATCATCTGTGTGTAGTTTAATCCAGTAGAATTTTGTAGTATTTATTGTTATATTTAATTTTCTCAATTGTCCCAAAATCCAAATACTCTATGCCTCCTTTGAATATGAAAACCAGATGTATTTATCTATTTATTTATTTATTATTGGTAAACCATGTTTACCATCATCATTGGAATAATCAACATAAGACCTGTCATAGAAAAATTAATATTAACAACATTTCTATTATCACTATCGTTAGGGACATGTACCAAAAGAGTGTTCATATACAGTATATTGTGGATCTCATCAATCTATAAAGCCAGAAATCTCTGTCTGTGGCACCAATACCTCTAGAACCCGGCACCGTATGAAGCTAAAAGTCCTTATTGTTCAGGACCCAGGACATGCAGTGTCACATGTGAAGTTATTTGGATGAGCGGTTCTCGAATTAGGCAAAAACTAGTCCACTGCGGCAGGAATACTGCCACATATGCTCCGCTTCACAGGCACTTCTGGCAGGCTGCAGAGCACACCATGAAGTCTGAACAGCCATGTTTTCAACGGCCACAGCAAACAAAGCTAGCTCACAAGGACATGCAGAACACAATCATGGCAGGGTATGGCGCACAACCATGAAGTCTATACCAAAATCTGCATCCTGCCACAATTTGCTTCCCCACTGTAAATAATCTTCTGAAGATGAAGGAATGAAATGAAGTTCAGAATTCACATTTGGGGCTGTTTGGGTGTGACACGGTGAGTTTGGTCATGTGAGCCTCCTCAGGGCTGAGAAAGGAGGGAATGCATTTTTATGCAAGTGTTCTTCTGCTGAGATTTGCATCCTCAGTGTAAATAACTTTCTGAAGATGAAGGAATGAAATGACATTAAAAACTCATATTTGGGGTTATTTTTGTGAGACAGCGTGAGTTTGGTGAACGTAACCCTCAGGTCCCAGAAAGGAGGGGATTTTTCGGCAGAAATAACAAATAAGAGTGGAGGACTGATCGCTACCGCCCAACGGTCTTACTGTAGGTATTACTGTTATTGCCTGTAAGTGCCATAATCACTGTTTGATAAAAGCAATTCTCAGCAGGGATGCAGTTTTTGGTGCAACACTGGCCCGTCCCCAACAACAGGAACATTTTGCACTTTTGACGCTGCACTTGTCTTTTGAATGAGTCATATTTGGGGCTTTTTAGGTTATCGCATTTAACATAAGTCAATAAAATGGTGTCCACTTATCCTCTTTTCATGGATTTGTTTGTGTAGCTGTCTCTCTCTCTCTCTCTTGCTCTAAAGGTACACTATATAACTGGATGAGCTTCTTGCCTCTGCAGGTAGTATTTGTTTTGTTTTTTATATTTTGGGATCATTTCATTGAAAAATACATGATTACTTTAGCCTCCACGCTTGCTTCAGCGTTTTATATGTTGCTGACCTCCTATTTGAGGCATGGTTTATTGAGGTCGTAACATATGCCGTATAGACCAGATGCCTTTCACAGGGCTTGATATATTATTCTTGTTTTGACAACTCAATTTTGGCAGCTGTTCCACAGAATAGACCCCTTCCTCCCAGCGCTCGCAGAAATGACTTTGTATCTCCATGAACATAAGGTGAATATTAAGACAGTTGTGATTTAAACTAGCAGCTTTCAAAGCGGTTATTAATCATAAAATCGGTTTTGATACCTGCACGTGTGGAAACATTTGCAGCCCAAAAGAAGTGTGATGGTTCCCAAGGAGTGGCAGATTTATTCTTCCCTGCCAACATAACTGAGGCCCTATTTTCTTGTTCAGTGAAGTGGAAGCGGGTGGTTCAGCGCTGTTTGCCAGTGTAATACCAAACAGATCTTATACAAATGCAATTAGAGCACTGTTAGGTTCTGTTGTGCATAAAATTGATTGACAATTACATTGGGAAGGTGTATTAGCATTTGCTTTCTTTGGAGGAGAAAGGAGAGGTGTGCCTGCTGTGAAGGTGAAGACTTATGCTCATAGCTGCTTGTTATTATGCTGAAAATAATCTGCAAGGCCCCAGGGGTATAAGATTTACAGTACCTGTTGGGCCAAACCAAATATCCAACTTTCGCTCAACTCCCACTGTATCTCAAAAAAAAAAAAGAAAAAAAAAAAGGCATGAACAGGGGAAAAATACTGTTATATTATTGTGAACTTTTAGCCTTATATGTACAAAATTACAACATATCTGTATTCCAAGACACCTGTACACAAACAATAAGGAAGGCAGAAATGGTACAAATTAGGCCTGATTTGATTCTAGAATTGCCAGTTGCTGACTAATTCTCAGAGTCAGAACAAATTTCAGCCGGACCATCTGTCGTGTGATATGAAATTTAAGGAGGGCCAAAAAGCCCGATTAACTGCTAAAATGATCTACGATTGAGCAATCAGACAATCTGATGGATTTCTGACAATTTCTGTGGACATTTTTCATTAGCTCTTGAAAACGCTCACAAGTGAATATCTTAAAGGACCATACCATCCATTTTGCATGTTTGAGCCTAATATATTCAATTTTCATACACGTAACGTTACTGACAATCATTTCCCAAAGCATACTACTGGAACAGTGAATTAAAAATGTTTTTCCTACCTTCCAGACCTCCATTGGTTTCAGTTCATTCTGCTATTAAAATCAACTTGTTGATACTTGAAATGTTTTTGGGATAGGTAATCCATCATCGCCAACAAGATGTGTATTCAGGTTTTTTTTTTTTAGAAGTTATGTAATTTTAGTGTTTAAGTGCAATAAAAAGCATGGAGTTAATGGGGAATATAGTCCCAAAAGAAAACCTGTGTTTATCAAAAAATTTAAACAACTGTGACTTCATAAGGCTGCGTAACTATTAGCAGGCGAAACATTAATTTTTAAGGTGGGTGTATCGCTTGAATATTTGATTTTGAAAGATTAAGAGATTTTGCAAAGCATCAGCAAAGCTGAAATAAGGTTTTATCCTTTGGAAAATGATTGTCAGTAACGCAACATGAATGAAAATTGAATTAGGCTCAAACCTGCAAATTGGGTGGTATGATCCTTGAAAGTCACAATCAGATCTCCCAAAATTTATAGCAAAACTAAACATATCTGCATGTGCCAACATTTTGTGGATGAGGACATACTGATTTGAATGAAATAACCCTTTATTGGAAATCACCAATTGACAGAACTATCTTGAGGTTTTGTTTGGTGAGAGCACCAACATCAAGGCATGTCAATCCAGCTGGACAGCGTGAGCATAGAAATCACAGCTTTTTTCTCAAAAAGTTATGGATGGATTTGGATAAAATTTTGGGGACCGATGGATAATGTCAGGAGAAAGAAGTGATTAAATTTTGGAGATGATACGGGTCATATTCTAGATCCAGGATCTAGAAGAACTTTTTAGATCCTTGGTGGAGGTATGTGTTTATTTATTTATTTATTTATTTATATGGTGTAAATATGCTAAATATGATTTTGTCTAGTTGATGAGCTGCCAAGCTTCTGAATATGCTTGCAAATTTTGTTATCTATCTCAGTAATGCCAATCATTCCATTTCATTCATTTCCATTCCATTTAACAGATTTCTGAAAGACCGGGGCTTCAGTCCTGCAATCATTTATTACTAGTGCAGCGCCCGTTCAAAATGTGCCTGTTTGGAATGGCTGGACTTTTGGCATCATAACCTGCCATAATTTAGTTCTGCATGTCCTCATGAGCTAGCTTTGTTTGCTGTACGGGGTTGGATTGAGACCATGGCACTGGACCAGAGCATATGCTGCCACGCCTGGAGCGTATCCTTCCACGCGGACTACTTTTTACCGGCAGAGCTCAATTCGAGAACCGCTCATCCAAACAACTTCACACCGACACTGCACGTCCTTGGGTCCTGAGCAATAATCCTGCTGAATATCAACTTCATACAGTGCTTAGAGATGTTGGTGCCACAGACAGAGTTTTCTGCCTTTATAGTTAGATTTATTCACCCTGCAATTATTATGAGCCTTTGTTCAACTCCGGATGATGTATCTGTTTTCAGCTACATCCTTAAAACGCATGCATATGAGCATGTGTATATAAAGTGGGGTATTTTAAGTAGAGTGGGAATTGCTCTCTGTTACTCACACATCCCACTTTCAGCACTCTTGACTGCACAATTTACATTGCGTGAGGCTAGAAGCCCCCTACAGTCCGTCTCTTTGATGTCAGGCAGCAGTTGGAAGTAGCCCACTGATATATATATTGATTGCTGTGCACCCCAAGTATGCCTCCTGCTGCTCTGTGTTTCTGTTCTTTTCTTTCTTTTCCCAGCCTAATCTCGATATTGATATATTAGATAAAACCAGTAAGGGTGACAAACAGCAAAGGCATGCTTTTAGCAGAATGAAAAGCCATTTTTGTAAACACAGTTTGTTTCCTTGAAGATTTTGCAGGCACTTTATTCTTCAAGCATAAAAGAAGATGCAAGTTTGAAAATAGGTTTTTGTGTGTATAATTTGAGATTGCCAATTTCTTAGTTTCCACACCCACGCATTTTTGTGTTTCATTCTTTTTCATAGTAATTAATTTAAGTCTTGTCAAAACTTAAGCTGCCCTTCCTTCAACAATCTCTGACTTTATTAACATTATGAAGCTCAGGTATGTTTTCTTCTCGCTTCATTGACTCTTAGTGCTACTCAAGCTTTTATTTTTGTCCATTTTGACCTCTGGTGGAGTGACAATTGATTAAAAGTTGCAGCAGATTGCTATGTGCTTTGTGTATCCAACAGGAGGAGTAAAAGTGCTGCTACACAGATGATTATTTATACAATAACTAATAACCTCTTCAAGAAAAGAAGAAGCATTTGTCATAGTTTGACACACAAGGTGAATTTCATAAAACAGCAACAGACTTAGTATGTTGATAAAGGCACATAGCTTCATGTAACCATGTTTACTCATTCATAAATGCCACTATCTCTACTCTTTTAGTGTTTGCCTTAAAAGAGGCATTAATACTGTATTTCCTTATTTACATATCGGGGAAGCGATTTATAAAAAACACACTCCATATGCAAAAATTAAGACGTGTTTCAGTCGGGTGGTAAATTTCAGAGGTGTGAAATCTTGGTAACATTTAAAACTGTATTTGCCTCAATATTTAAGTCCATTCAGTTAATTAGTCAATGCATTAAATGGCGAATTTCGATTTGATCTCTCATACATTCTTGTGGTACTGTGCCTCTTCCTCAAGCCTCATCTGCTGCTCTCTGTGTCTCTGACATGCAACACACACACACACACACACACACACACACACACACACACGCACACAACTTCACGTGTGGATCAAATCTTTCTTATGCTAGTGTCAATCTCTTAAAGTGCAGAGAATTTTGGTTTTCTTTTAAGATTTATCATATCAGTTTTACTTTGACACTAGCTGAAGCAGCTTCTTAAAGGACCATACCACCCATTTTGCGTGTTTGACCCTAATATATTCAATTTTCATACATGTAACATTACTGACAGTCATTTCCCAAAGCATACTACTGGAACGGTGAATTAAAAATGTTTTTCCTACCTTCCAGACCACCACTGGTTTCAGTTCATTCTGGTACGCTATTAAAAAAAAACTTGTTGATACTTGAAACGTTCTTGGGATAGGTAAGCCAGCATCATGAACAAGACGTGTATTCAGGGTTTTTTTTTTTTTTACAAGTTACGTAATTTTAGCATTTAAGCGCAATAAAAAGTGTGGAGTGAATGTCTCCACCAGGGAACATAGTCCCAGAAGTGCGTTTATGGGAAAATTTAAAGGACCGTGAGTTCATAAGGCTGCGTAACTATTAGCAGGAGAAACATGGATTTTTAAGGTGGGTGTATCACTTGAATATTTGATTTTGAAAGATTAAGAGATTTTGCAAAATATAAGGAAAGCTGAAATACAGTTTTATCCTTTGGGAAATGATTGTCAGTAACCTTATGTGTATAAAAACTGAACACAATAAAACATGCAAAATGGATGGTATGGTCCTTTAACTATGAAGCAGCTCACAAACAGGCCCATCTAAACACTACTACTTTGTATTATCACATACAGTATCAGCATACTAAGTCTAGCGATGTTTGATGTTTCAGCTCAATTACGGCTCCTTGGTGACCACGCCGTTTCCACCAGCAAATTCAGATCTCCCCGTAATGTGAAACTTATCTCAAGTCAAATATTTACCCATATAGATGCTGTCAAGGAGAGTAAAGCAGCAGAGGATGATGATGGACGCCTCTCTGCAGGACGCTCTGTTGGCTCTATACTCACGGGAAGTCCTGATACACACAGGTCAGTAATGGAGGAAGGACCAAACCACGTCTGCTCTGTGAACAAGGCTGTGCTGGATAAAAGGCTTTCAAGGAGCAGTTCTTCAGAATGTTATTTTCAACTCAAATAGATGTGTAACACAGCAACTTATTTCAATAAAGTTAGACAGTACTGCATTATTTTTTCCATTTTGAGGTACTCTGTTTGAATAAATGGATTTATTATGGTGTGTATATCATGCAGAGGTACAACATAAAAGAGTTCATTTACTCACAGTTTCAGATTTGTTCGTAAGTTGGAACAGTTACGTAAGGTGCGTATCTAGTGTATATATTTTACCTTTCTATACATAGAAAACTGGATTTATGCTTTGGAGGCATGGTTACAAAGGTTACAAAAAAGAAAAAAAGGCAAAACACGAACAACATGGTGTTTACAGCGAGCGTGATCCGACTTAAAATAGCGACAGCCGCTGCACCGCTGACGATGCGCAATGTTTTGATGTGCGTCATAAAGTAGTGCGCCGTTCATTATTACGAATCATTGTATGTAACTCAAATTTTTAATTTAATAGGCTTTATGGCTGTTGGTTCGTAAGTACAGGTTGTTCGTAAGTCAGACGTTCGTAAGTCGGGGATTGCCTGTATTTATACTTTACTTATTTCCATTTTCTGCTTCCATTCCACTACAGTTCAAACGGAAATATTCATCTCATTCACTTTAACAGTTAGTCTTCAATCAGCACATATGATTGGATGTGAAACCTTTGATTCTGAACTGATTAACCCAATCAGTCTTTTTTTTTTTTTTTTTTTNTTTTTTTTTTTTTTTTTTCAAATGTAACTGTAAACACCATAATCAGATTGGAATCAACATCAATTGATGCCAGTAGACCTAAACATTGTGATTTTAAGTCGATTTACTCAAGCATATAAACCAGGGATGGGCAACTTTGATGAGGATGGGGGCCAATAAAATTTCATTCTCACGGTCAAATAAATAAAACAAACAAACAAACAAAAAACACATTAAATAAAACAAAAAGTAAGGGAGATTTTCTGTGACATGACCCCACCCTCCAACTGGACAGACCTGATCTTATTCTCTCATTGAAAGCTTTGCTACCTTGGAATGGATGGTAGTAATACCACTTCAGTAATGACAGAGCGCCCTCTGCTGATGGGTGGTGGTAATAACAAAGGAAAACACTTTAAAATTTTCATTTTTATTAATTGAGAAGTCATCCAAGGGCCTGATAGATCAAAGGTGCGGGCCATATCTGGCCCATGGGCCGCCAGTTGCCTATCCCTGATGTAAACCCTCCATCAGCTTACAATCGGTGTAAGTATTCTGTACATGCACTTCCTCACCTGTACCAGAATAAACTACGAGCTATGAATATTCAGCAAAGGAATTCGATTCATTCCATCCATGTTACTTCTCTTACTCTGCAATGTTTGCTGTAACAGCAATACAGACAAAAACTGGGGCACAGTGCATTAAATATACTGAAAGAGTACCATTTGGATTATTTGGGTACATTTTACTGCTAATATTTAATTTTACTTACTGGACTTTCTCTCATTAAGTGTTTTTCCAATGCAGCATCGGTAGTTTTACCTTTTCACCTCTAATAACACAATGAGGTATTACAGGAGGTGTATATGGCATGTGCTATTGTAAAAAGGAACACTGAGGAAGACGGGATTAATGCTTTCAAGCTTTGACTCAGGAGACAAAGCAGCAGGTCTAAAATGAGCTACAAAGCATATGATAAATCATTCATGGAGTCAGACCAATGCATTTAGTGGTACAGCACTCAGTCCTAAGACCCTCCTGAGGGTGAGTTCATTTGTTTAGTTTGCTTTTGCTGAAAAAAGCTATGATATTCTACAGTAAGAGCTATTTAAGGAGCAGAATGGCTAACAGCTGCCCAGAGGTTACAAATGACTTCTGGAATATCACTATGTTAGTTCGGGGTTTTCCTCCATCATCTTTAAAATAAGACAGCCTGAGAAGATGTGTCTGTGAGGATCCACCTTAAAAGAGGGTAGGAAAGGGGAGGTATTGATTCATGGCCTCCTGCACCTCTCCTCCCTCATTCATCATACTGTCCCTGCATCGGTAGGGAGCTTCTCTTCCTCTCCATGCAGCCGGTCACTCTTTCTCATGTCTGTCTAACAAGCTGTGTGCTCAGCTCAAACCCCAACAACCCCCTCCGACCCCCTTCTCCACTTTGCAGCACCATCACTGTCACACTCCTACACCCTGAGATGCACCATGGCAGGATTATTCACAACAGGCGAGGCAAAATATGGAAAAGCCAGATATGTGCAGATGAATACCTCCTGTCATAGCTCATCAAACACCTTTTTAGTGCCCGATTCATTAACAGGATGCTCTGTTTGTCAGCTAATTTGTTTGAGTTAATGTTTGTCTTTGATAGGCATAATTAAATGATTAAAAATCACATTATCCCACTTTAAACTATAGCTCAGAGCAGGATGCACATAGATGTTTGAACATATGGCTCAAGTACAAGAAGTACAAGCCCTTAGAACATGTGTCATCTCCTTCATTATTCAAGAAAACAAAGTGGAAGTTGCACCTGTGTGATACTGGCTCATCTCATCATGCTGAAGTAGTCCGATTCTAATTAGCACCATTTCTCGCTGTGGGGGGTCTAAATAATTTAACTGCTCAATTTTATTGGTACATTTCTCTAAAAGGATTTATTATTCCCTCCAAATTTAATGGCCTGCTTTAGAAAGTCATACACTTTTATTGCTCTTTTACTGTTGCATTCATTAAAAACAAAACAAAAAAACCCCAAAACATTTGTGTTTTAGTATTGCATTCTAACAAAGAGGTGCATGGAACGAGCTGATTATGAATATCAAATCAGGTTTTGCCCTTTAATGAGAAAAACGACAGCACTGCTTTTAATGATGTGCTGTCAAGGGGAAAAAAGGAATTTTCTTCTAACGCTGGGATACATGCTATTTTGGACTTCTTTCTTGTGTTTTACATTGCGCATAAAAGATGACATGATGACATAGAGCAAGCGCTCACTGTTGTTTTTTTTTTTTTTTTTTTAAATCTGAGGCTACAGATGAAAATAGGAGTGTCATCTTGTTTTGATATTGCGCTTTGAATAAGGTCTTTCCTTTCTGTAGCAGCGATGGTATTGGCTCGGGTCATCTCCCCTTCACCCTTTAAAAGATTTCATGAAGCATCACCGCCTCCCTCACCTAACGTTACTATTGCCTCTCATCATCCATGAATATTATCCTGCAGCGTAGCAGCAGCACATTCTCATTCCATTCCATTTCCCTTCCTTCAAGGCCCTCACAAAGTCAACCCCAATTTATTCGGCAGGGATGGACTCATCATCACTCCAAACTGACTGTGCATGCTCCTCATTCACATGCAGCAATCCATATTTCATACAGCTGGACCATGAATCATGGTGAATATTGGTCAGTCAGAGTAAATGGAGTAAATAAACAGCAACTGCATTCAAAAGAATAGGTAATTAATAATAACAATAATAATAGGAAGAAGAAGAAGAAGAAAGAGAAGAAGACCATTTCAAATAAAAAAATACTAAACAATATAAAATGCCTCCTGTTAAAAAGGAATACCTCATCATTTTTTTTTTTTTTTTTTTTTTTGTCCAATCCGGGAAAATGAATGCTGAATGAAAAAAGTATAACTGAAAACTGCAACTTTTTCACTTTTCTTTAAACCATCATATTTTATTAAAGGACCATACCATCCATTTTGCACGTCTGAGCATACATGTTATGTCTGAGCATACATGTTCATACATGTTACATTACTGACAATCATTTCCTAAAGGATAAAACCGTATTTCAGCTTTCCTGATATTTTGCAAAATCTCTTAAGCTTTCAAAATCAGACATTCAAGCGATACACCCACCTTAAAAATCCATGTTACGCCTGCTAATAGTTACGCAGCCTTATGAAGTCACAGTCATTTAAATTTTTCCATAAACGCAGGTCTTCTTTTGGGACTATATTCCCTGGTGGAGGCATACATTCACTCCACGCTTTTTATCGTGCTTAAACACTAAAATTATGAAACCTCAAAAAAACCTGAATACACATGTTCATGATGATGGATTACCTATCCCAAGAACTTTTCAAGTATCAACAAGTTGATTTTAATAGTGGAATGAACTGAAACCAATGGAGGTCTGGAAGGTAGGAAAAACATTTTTAATTCACTGTTCCAGTAGTATGCTTTGGGAAATGATTGTCAGTAGTGTGTATGAAAATGAAATATATTGGGCTCAAACATGCAAAATGGGTGGTATGGTCCTTTAATAATACATACAGTTTATGTCCTGTTTATCTGTAACTAGATGGATGTTCAAGTTATTGTTAAAATACCACAATAGTGTAAGTTCATCATGAGGCTTACTTTGTTTCCCTAACACATACCAGTTTCACCATTGTGTTACCTGCAGGAAATACGATCAAATTAAAACCAACCCCACACACTTGATTATATCGTATGGCATATGTAACAATATCTGCTCCTGAATAAAGTCAAGCAGTATATGACTAACAACTGTACCACAGAAAATACTGCAGCTTTATTCCTCGTGACTATTCAGCAATTCAGCGACGTGTGTGCTGAGACTCTTCTCATCCTTTATTTACCTTCATAGTAGTTATTTCCATCACAGCATAAACAGTCAATCTTTAGGGATCATAGGACATGACAAGAATATTTTTCTTACTGCTGCTTTATGTTGAAACACATCCCCAAGCATTTGAATCAAGTCAGAAAATCTTCCTATGTATGTATGTATGTATGTATGTATGTATGTATGTATGTATGTATGTATGTCCACTTAGAATAACAAAAATGTCAAATGTATTGAAGAAGGAAGAATTTACTTTGTATTTAAAGACTGAAATCTCCTGTTTTGTGTGTGCACGGGTGACACACTGTTAACATTGTCAGCTTTTGATATTTCAGTCTGAATGATATCAACCTGAGCCACCAGCTGCTGCTTTTGGAATCCTTCATTGGCTGACTGATTCCAGTGCAAAGAACATTCAGATCTTCCAGAGATTTTACTCAGCCCACATTGTGGCTGCTCCCTGTTTGTGTTTTATGTCCTTCAAGTACAGTTCTAGGCTGACTAATGAAGCTAAGCTGATTGGGAGGCACCCGGGCTGCACAAATTGAGCACAGAATCATTTTATTGCATCTTCTGTCACAGACAATGCTCTTGTTAAAATTTACTTTGAGATTCCCTTTGTGCATTTATGTGTGACTGGATGCTCATCTTTGACAGGCTCCTCATGCCAAAATGAATATATTTGCATTCTTAATATGAGCATCTTTTGTGCAGAAGGATAAAACGTGGGAATGCAGTGTTTGTTTGATATGCAGGCCGATGAATCTGAGCATGTAAAATGTGAGTGGCATCTTGCAGCTGTAGTTTAATGGATCATATTGCGAGCGGATCCATTTCAAAGGTGTGGTTCATCCTGTCCATGCTGCAGTTGTCTCTGGGTGATAGAAAGCATGTGTCTGTGGCCACGTGTGCTGTTGAGCGCCCCAGATCACCCGCTGCAGGCGTGACCTTCTCTCTCTTGCTGCTTAACCTAATCAATTATGGTTCAGAACAGAAGCCAAGAGAGAGGGGAGACAGAGCACCCACAACCTTGTCAGAGCCCCGAGGAGACTGTGAATAATTCCCTTTGAGCCCATAAAGAAGGTTTCCATGGCAGGAAGAGATGAGTAAAGTTAGCTTGTAGAGCATAAGAGAGAAGCTGGACAATAGCATGGTATGGAGATGAAAAAAAGGTAAAGCCAGGTGCTGCACAGCAGTATGAGAAAACCACAAACCTGAATCAAGTCACCTATAGGGCTCTTACAGACCCACGTAACATGCCTCAAGAAGGTGAAAAGATGCAGCATCACTCATAACTGAAATAATTATCATTGTTCCAAAGCATCTGACTAATCCATCAACAACTTCTCCCTCACCATTGTGTTGCCATGCCATCTCCCCACATCTGTAACCCTTGGAGTCATTTTTGATAACAATCTTTTCTTTGAGAAGGCTCATTACCACATTAACCACGTTACCAAAGATGCCTTCTTCCATCTGAAAAACATTGCCTGTCTTCGTCCAGTCCTCCCCTTTCCTGCCCCTGAAACTTTAACTCGTGTTTTCATCACATCCAGACTCGATACTGCAATAGCATCCTTTATGACACATCCTCCAAAGTCCTCAGCAAACTTCGGGACGTCCAGAACTCTGCTGCTTGGCTCCTTGCTCACACCGTACTCCGTCCTACAGAATCTCCACTGGCTCCCCATCCCTCAACGAATCCAGTTCAAACTCCTCCTCATCACATATAAAGCTCCATAACCAGACCCTGTCCTCCCTCACTGAGCTCCTTTGCCACCATGCTCCATCACGCTGCCTCCGTTCTGCTGGATCAAACCGCTTGACATCCCCCTCTAAGATCAGATACCGGACCTGGGGCGACAAGGCTTTTTCTGCTGCCACACACTTCCTGTGGAACTCTCTATCCGTGATTCTCCCTCTCTGCCCATTTTCAAAAATTCTTTTAAAACTTTTTTTTTATTAAATTGCTTTTAATATCTGACTTTCTTTGAGTTAGAAATGCTTTTAGTATTTGACTTTTTTTTTTGACAATGCTATGTTGTACTCTTACTGTGCTTTATCTTCCTGTTTTTGTAAAGCATCTTTGAGTATTTAAAAAAGCGCTGTATAAATAAAATGCATTATTATTATTATTATTATTATTATTGTTAGTAGTAGTAGTAGTAGTAGTAGTAGTAGTATAACATCCATACACACTCTGATTACTGGATTTTTAATGGAATATTACTGGAATAATCTGTAAAAATGTGATTACTTTATGATTAATTTTAGTTCATTGCAATGATGGTAGGCAAATATTATTTGTATATGTGAAACTGAAGATCTGTTGTATTTCTGCTCTAATTGGCTTGTTTACGCTCCTCTCTTCAGAAAGTGCCACTTGCTGTTTGTGACAATTAAAGGCTTAAACTGTGCCAGAGCTGTTGCTAATATTATCATGACTAGTCACTGAAGTCAATGAAAGTATTTTAGCAAGTAATGTAATGCGCCTGTACAATAAAAATAGCTAAATTAATCCAATTAGGTTGTTTGGCTCTGCCTCGGAGAAACTATTTGACACTCCTAATAACACTAACACCTTCTACACATCCAAATATTCTCCTGCAGTATTTAATGTATTAATTTAGATGTTGTTATGTTATTGTGGACACAACTTAAGTTTAGCTGCAGAGGGCCTCTCGTCTTTTTGCAGAGTCCTAAAAGTCACCAACATGCAGCACAGCTCCGATTCTGCCCCTTAGACAAGTACAGGAAATAAACGGTGCACGGTGAGTTGAGTGTGTAATAATGCAAAAACTTGCGTGATGATGCTCTATGCTCAAAATTTTTAAATGAGTAATTCTGAGGACTCAAAGAATGAATTGTGTAAGACAGGGATGTTTTGATCTACATTATATTATCATATCCATCATGGAGTTTCCTGTATTTTTTAATATTTCACTCAGTATGTTTTGCACTCTGCCATGGTTTCTTCTGGGTGCTCCCACATTCCAAAGGCATGCAGTTTAGGCCTCCAAACTGGCCATATGTTTGAATGGGAGTGTGACTGACTTTGTGTAGTGTGAGTATTAGTGTGTATTATTAGTGTGTGTGTGTATTAGTCAATCGTTCCAGGTTGTACACTGATTCTCATCCACTGAACATTGGGATTGGCTCCAGCCTGCTACAACTCTGACAGGATAAGTGGGTGTAGAGAATGGATGGATGGATGGATGGATGGATGGATGTTATGCTCAGTAATCTTTATGATTGTGACTATTTTTATATTGCCATTACTATCAAATATCCTTATTTTTTTAATACAGTATCCACCCAGTACTGTACATGCCAAACATGGAGTAATGTGAACATGTCAGTGTATTTCAATTAAAACTATCAAAATCTATCAAAACTATTGTTAAATTGGCCAGTTCGTATTCAACCACGGAAGGTTTCTGAACATGCAAGCACTTTTTTTTTTTTTAAGAAATGCCCTGTATCATCCTCATCCAGCAGCACACAGTTACATCTGGAGGTTACCCAACACAACCACAGCCTGTGGGGAGATTAACAGCTAAAGTGTAAAGAAATCCTTTTTAAAGCGCACATCAGTGGTTCGTGTAAAGGGAATTGGTGTGGAGAGCTCAACCAGCAATCTTAAGTATATAGCTAACGCTAACCTGCTGTACTGTGACACTACTGCATTCATTCACAAGGTTTCAGCATTCAGTTTATATGGAGAATTTAAAGCATATTTAGAATAATAAGGGTTGGGTGGGAAGGTAACTAGCAGGTATTTCAACATTGTCTCTGCTTGAATTTGTGTCTTTCAAGCAGCATGTTGCCTTTCAGTGTTGTACTCTTTGAGAAGGTGCATTGTTGAGCTACAAGACACATTTCTAAAAGGTTTTCACATAACACTCTTTAGAATATACAACTACAATAGTGTAGAAAAGTGTAGAAATATACTGTCCCTTGTTTGTTAGAATTGTGTTTGACATCTTTCAAATAAGAGACACAAGATTAGTTGAAGGCGACTTCATCCAAAGGCAGATGTAAACTTGGATTAATAAAATATGCATGTTTCCTCCATCTAGCAAATATGTGCAATGGGTCGATCTGCTGAAGAGTTGAAATCCAGGTACAGAATTGGATAAAAATAAGATTCAATCAAAAGTTGCAGAATTCCAAGGTCTAGGCACTGGCAAATGCCTTTTAGGAAACTGGGCAATCAGGACAACTTGCCAGCACCATTTTGACCGGGTCTATATGTTAATTTTACAAATGCATTGTGTAGAATTATTGAAATACTATGAAGCACTTTCTTTTTGGAACCTTGAAAAGATATAAACCATAAGCAATAACGCAACCATGACATCAAGAGCTCCGGGTTCTGGAATGAAACGTATCTGCTGTCTGTGAGGGGACACTGGGCTTCACCGCTTCATCCACTGAAAGAAAGCAAAAGGAGCTCACCAGAAAAAGTGTTTAAAGAGCAAACCACATGAATATTCCATCATTCTGAAGACAACTGACATATGGCAGCATGGATGTTCTGTCTGCTTGATTCTGCAGTTGGTTCACGTGCAGTTTGTCTGGCTTCCACGCTGATTCAGGCAGCAGCCTATACTAGCTCGTTTGTTTCTAACGCATCAATCATAGTCACCTCCTAATGACTTATTCATTAACTTCTCCAAAACACACATCTTCATGATGAGACTGGAAGGAGCATGTTTCAAGACACACTGTGGCAGAGTCTGCAGTCAGCATTCTGTGGAATTAAAGCCATGATTAATCAATTTTAGCCGAGTTGGAACAGATCCCAGATGCATGAACCTAAGAGCAAAAGACTGAAAAATTGGGCTGGGTGTGTGTGTGTCTGTATGTGCATATATGTGGTGTTTGTCTGTTAAGCAGCGGGCTGGAGGGAAGATAAACTCAAATATAGCACAAATACTTACTGATAAATAGATTTTCTGTTTTTTTATGCACTCAGATTAAAATAAACATTTAATCTCCAATTTTGGAGAATTTCATCATCGATGCATCAATAATTTAACATTCTGACAGAGACCATTCTTCACAAATAATACTTTTATCTTGGGATTTTAATACTTACTTTTACTTTAGTGTAATGTTGAATACATGACTTTTACTTGTAATGGACTATTTTAAATTGTGTTACTAGTACTTTTACTTTAATACAGGATTTGAGCAGTCTGAGGTTACCTGGGATGAAGGCTTTCATATGTGAACTCCTTAAATTTCAAAATGCTTTTTTAATGTTGTTTATCAGATAGTTTATTCCACCGTGACATCTGGAAAAACTTTCTCCATAAAAGCAACAGGTACACATTTGAGTGTAAAGTGAAGTGACTGGCACCATCGACTTTATAATTTATGTTTTTAAAATCCTGGACCAGGAATATTACTGTGATCAAGGCTGGATTCAAAGCATAGCTGTAGGATACGGAGCATCTCTCCTGGGCTCCCTACAGGGAAATGATGACAACATGTGTCCAGCTGTCAGACACAGCTGCCGGCCTCTGAAGTGACACCCTGAGTGGGTGCAGCATGCACTGTGGGGTGGTCCCATCAATTAGGTTATGAAAGTGCTGCACCTTATTAAATATCAATGTGTCCTTTGATTTTTATGAGGTTTTAGTATTGATCTTACATAATAGAAACATAAAGATTTGGTATTTTCTTCTGTTAAAGGAATCAATATCATCTAGTATTAAATTGCAGCTTAAACAGAATTGAATAATGCATTTGGAGGAAAAGAAATGCTCATTTTGGATAGGGAAAATATATTCCAATGTCCAAATGAACAATTATTGTACTTGTTTCCCAGAGAAAAGCTACAATTCACATTGTTTAGACACATGGCAAGAAACCAATTCCACATCACACTCACCTATCAAAAAAAGAACTAAGGCAACTGAACTAATATACTCACTCGGCTCTGTGAAACAAGAAAAAAAACCCTTCAAGTCACTTTTTCTCTCTTCATCACTGGCTGTCAAACATTCTTTGTTATATGCTGGGTTTATCGTCTGATTTGAAATGGAGTCACAGGTGGAGTGTGCAGTGCTTCTCTCATTAAAGAGGCTCTTCGCAGCGCTGTGACACACGGATAATCCAACAAGGAATCAATCATTACATAGTTATTGAGGTAATAGGTGAGCAAATATGTTTCCTGGTGGCTGTCCTTATTATTCTCTGGCTAGCAGACCCCCAGGAGACAGCAGAGCCAGATGGAATTGAGGCGTTGTCACTACTGAGTGAACAGGTAATGAATTACTCCAGGACAAATGGGCCTCCGCATGGGAGATGAAGAATCTTCCCACAAAGAGGAAGATGGAGCCTGAATGGCAGCATCCGCTAACACTTTGTTCAACCTTCTGGAGTCTGAAGTTGTTTTTGCAGTTTTACTTTAGTTTTCATTTGCTGCCTAAAAAGCTGCACTTTAAAAAAAAAAAAAATGCTTTTACTATCTTGACATTTCTCATTTCATTTTATTAGACTTGTACCATATAAACAGTATGGAGTACAAACAATAAATATAACAATACATATGAAGCGGACAGTACAGGTGAAAAAAGAAAAATAACCTAAATCACTTAAACAAAATTAACACATTTTTCAATAAGGCACCAAGTTTACGGATTATTTTTGGATTCTGACTGCAATAAGAAAACCAACTTAAGCATAGATGGACACTTAACATAATACTTTGGCAAATACTTTACCCTAGATTACATTATTTCCATATTTGTGCATTCAGACAGTACATGAGATTCATCCCCAACATGGTTGTCGTTGCATAATTATTCTAATTTTCCTTTCTAACCCTATATATCTTCCAGTAACCGATGAAATTCTAGAATTGTTAAGTCTACAGTCAGAACGGCATAAAAGACTTGTCTCTGCCCCCTATTTTGTTGCAGTAAATACTTTTCAAACATAAAGTCCTTCTTAAATTCAACATAAAGGTCACAAGATGACATCTGCTGTAACTCACCAGACACTTCTGTAGAAACTGACCTTCTAGTCTCTGTTAAATAGTTGTTGTTTTTTTTTAAGCCAGTTAATTTTGTCACACTTCTGTGAAGACCAGACATAAGAAAATCCACATTTATCTGCCAAGCTGATGTTAGTTTTGTTAATTTTTTCCCCCTCAAATTTCTCTTTTTATTGATTTTTTTGAGATATTTAAAATTTTTCTACATCAAGTCTCAAGTAGGAAATCAAGAACTTTCTACAATTAAAACAAAAAAGTTTTTAAGAAATTTTCCAGGTTTTCTAGATATTTTTTTTCAAGATTTAGGTCTAAAATTTCTTCCCTCTCATATTTTTATTTTTTTAGAATCAAGAATTTGCCAACATTATGTTTTACTTAAATCTAAGTCTGAGATGGAGACAAACAAAAAAACTTATTCTGACAAAGCAAATTGAATTTCAGATCCAACTAAAATGGATTTTGACATTAGCTTTTTTTTAGATTTACACATCACACAATACTAGAAATTTTCCAATTATAAAGACCGACCTCGACCCCTTCCTCCCTCTTTTTTTTGCCTCCTGTTCTTGAAACCAGCTGATTTGTTATGACATCAGAGTAATGACATTTCTCTGGTGACAGTCATTGCTGAGGGATATGATTACTCCGTGGTAATTATGACTGTTATTTCCAATCACAGCTGAATGGAGTCGGAGTGTGTTATTTCAGCACCACAGACAGCACCACTGTGGCTATCTGTGCTAGATGATTCTGATGGGGATGATTTGCGCGTTCTGCTGGCACAAGCACTGACACATGCATGCTGTATTTCTGCAGAGATACAGCAGACAATCTCACATCTCTGCAGGTAGATCTACTGGTCGCTGAGGCGGATTCATACAGAATCTGACAGCAAGGAGAGGCATGGCGCGCTCAGTGACATCGTCTATTGTGACCTAAATAAACATGAAACTTGAATAAAGACTTCCGACTCTCTGATTCAGTTGTGAAAATGCACTTGCACTACAAGGTTTATATGTCATGCCCTTTCACCTTTTAAATTTCAATGTTAAAAAGCAGCAGCTGTTTTTGCTAAGACATTATATCATGCTTCAAACATGATAAAACAACATAAATGCTAGTCTGTATTGTTCGACCAAATTATCAGTTGACTAGCCTTTAATTAAACAATATACAATACATACTATAGGTCGCTCTTGTTTTACACTTGTTTCTCCCTGACCATACCTACTATCCATAAAAGCAGCATGTAAAACAAGCAATTAAAATTTGACTTTCTTTGTACATTCAACTTATTTATTTATTTATTTTTTATTATTAATATACACTGCCTGGCCAAAAACAAAAAGTCACCACCTGGATTTGACTAAGCAAATATGTAAGAGCCTTCCATTATATAATTACTGCAGCNAAAAAGTCACCACCTGGATTTGACTAAGCAAATATGTAAGAGCCTTCCATTATATAATTACTGCAGCGATTAATATGTTGCAGCTGGCAAGAAGTTATTAAACCCTAACTGATGCAGTGAGTAGCTTCTCATTTCTTAAACAACCATGTCGGAAGACATATCCTGTGGTCGTGGAAAAGATGTTACTCTGTTTCAGAGGGGTCAAATTATTGGCCTGCATCAAGCAAAGAAAACAACAAAGAGATTGCTGAAACTATTAAAACTGGGTTAAGAACTGTCTAACGCATTATTAAAGCCTGGAAGGATGTGCTGAAGAAGACTTAACGCAGCAGTCCGACTCTCCCATCATCAATACAAGATCTTGGCGAAAAATTAATGCAACTCTGGACAGAAATAAATGTTGTGACATTGCATAAGCTTATCGAAATGATGCCACGGCGAATGCGTGCCGTAATCAAAGCTAAAGGTGGTCCAACGAAATATTAGAGTGTGTGACTTTTTTTTGGCCGGGCAGTGTATTTTAGCTTTACAAAGAGTAAAATTTTAGGGAGCTGGCAAAACTGTGTATTTCTTCATGAAAATGACAATATACTGTATCTGAAATTGTCTGATATTCTGTAATACACATGAATAAATATTGACAAAAACTACAGCTCTGCAAAAATGATAACATTAGCATCAGTTTTCAAGGGTTCTACTCATATTGAACTCTGCTATGTTACAGCTTTCTAAGCTTTTGCTTCTGCTATTGAATTTCCTGTAGAATAAATAAGTTCTGTTGTATTTTAAGTTCAACTCACTGACAGGTTTGATATCTTTAATTAATCTGAACTATGATTTGTGTTCTCTCCTTTGCTTTGAATAGATTTTAATCTTTTATCTCTGAGTGACTTTGTGCTGCCAGTTGCATGCAAAATACTCAACCCAGCAGATGTTGATGCTACCAATAATGAAAAACAGCAGTATACCAACCAAATTATAATTTACCACCTCTATCTAGTCAGCATCTGCTGAGCAATAAATATAAATTGCTCAAATTTGCTAAGCATGTTAATGTAACTCGCCATCTGTACTAGTATACCTTTATCTTTTCTCCAAGTTTATATGGCAGGGGACTGTGAAAGGCAGATAGATGCAAGGCTTCTACTAAAAAAAGAAATTAAATGTGCATGTGCATAGGTGCACATGCAAAGACACAAAGGCTGCATAAACAAGTTGGAATAATACTCTCCTCACTCTTGCATTTTTTTGAAGCACAGAAATATTGTTGTATTCCCGCACACACAAGTAAACATAACATACATTTCATTAAACTGCAGCACAAATACAGTGTTGCTGTATTCCAGCTTTGAATTAGAAGTTGGTACAGCAGTCTGAATAGTAGTAAAATGAGAAGCAGTGTACCACATCACAGCTTTCAGAGTGTGAAATGAAGACAAATTAAGATATTTTGTGTGTGTGAATAGGGCTGTGTTAGCTCAAATGCTGAGGGTTGCCATCTCCTTAGCCTTTTCTTGGGAGATTAGGATTCAGTCAGCTGCAACATCACACACCACCTTGCAAGCCAAAGATGCCAGATACATGTCTAAGTGTGAAATGTTCACTCCCACACTGACAGAAAAATAGACAAGACGCGAGTGAAGTAAAATTATGTAAAGAACAAGTTCTGCCAAACAATGTGACTGATGAACGATATGTGCTCAGCGTGCTGTTTATTCCTCTGAAGCTCAGCTTTACTAATTGGGATACCTGATGGCACCAGAATTACTTTGGATTTATCTGCATTCTGAAGAACCCATTTAAAAACCTCTGAAAAATCTATATAAATGTTCAATGTGCAAGTAGAAAGTATTGTTAGCTGTGTGTCAACTTGTAAAATGTGGGTGGATGTTCGAGTGATAATCACCACACAGACATATGGAACAGTTTTACAGCACTCGGTGAGACTGGACAGAGAATCAAAGTGGGTTTTAACAACATGCTTTGCATTGGACCAGTCTGGGAAAAAGTATTTGATTTTATCAACAATTACTATCTCTGGTTTGACTAAACAGTTCAGAAACAGAAACGGTTCTCCACACTGTCATTTGTTGTCTGTTCCCTTGCTTGCTGCAAAGCATCATCTCTTTAATTATCCGTGTCTGCTGGCTTTCTAACTACAACACCATGTTGCTACATTCTGCCTCCAGGTTGACAGTTGTATCTATCATCAGTGTAGACTTAGCTGATCTAGCATAGTGAGAAGTGAGGCTTTATTGTTTTCCTTACTTCCAACTATGTTTCATGTGGTAATTATTTGCACTGAAACTATAGTAGGTTATGCAGAAATTGTCAAACAGATTAAACAGAAGACATCAGAAAAAGGATAACAACAGCTTAAATCCACCGACAATGGCAGCTGGTACATGTCGATTTTCCACAAATGACCTCAGTGACCATGACTGACCGCAAATGAACTGCAATGACATCTATAGACTATTCTAATTTCTGAGCCTTATAATGTTCACCTAACTGTTATTATATAATAACATCAGAAGTAACAATTTCTGATTGATGAACATTGCTTCATTAGAAATAACAATATATGCACATTCACTATATTAAAGTAAAAGCAATGAAAAATTCACTGTCAGTTGACATTTGAAAAACAAGACGAACTGAATATTCGCTATCTTCTAACATCAAAATCTCTCAGTATTGGAATGTCTATTCCAAACAAACTATTCAGCCAAATCAGAGACCAGAATGTAACATGCCTGTTTCCTGAAATGTAGTTTTATACTTAAAACTATAAGCAAATCTTATGGTGGTAGGGTTTTCACTGATTATAGCCTGTAAAATGATATGAGGCAAAGCACTAACGGAAACAATAGAAAAATATATATATATATTAAAAAAACAAAACCTAAATTTTAGCCTCTAATTAAAAGTTTTCTCTTCAAAAAAAAAAAAAAAAAAAAAAAAAAAAAAAAAAACACAATTAAAAAAACTATAAGCAAATCTTACCAAATCATCACTGCTAACTAAAGCTTTAAAAGGAGCCTTATAATACTGCTTTTCAAAAGATGGCATCTAAGACCTGATAAGAGCAACAACCACTCAAATGGATCAATTGTGAAATAGGAAGAGCACTCAGTCATGGGCACTGTTTAATTAATGATGGGGGACAGAGATAGGCTGTTAGCTCCATGTTGTCAGTCAAACACTCAGAGCAGAGGGTGGTAATATGAGCTATGTCAATGATATGTGAAACAGAGGGAACTAATCTATACTCTCCAGTCTTTTACCATTAATGTTCTGTTAAGAGGATAGGGATGCCATATGACAGAAATATAATTTTCTACTTCTTTTCAATACAGAGGACCACAATGCACTTAATGAATATTTTGCAATATAATATTGAGAGACAGTATAATTGCTCAAAAAAGACTACTTTCGGATTAGGCTGCCCTATAGGTTGTGATAAGGTTATGAATCTGTGTTACAAGTTCATGTTTAACATGGTTCGTTAAGATTTTTGTTCTTTTGTTTACCAAAAACACTTTGCACTCCATTGTATTTTTTTTTTTNTTAAGATTTTTGTTCTTTTGTTTACCAAAAACACTTTGCACTCCATTGTATTTTTTTTTTTGTAACTTTCCTCTAAATTATCGGTTACCAGTTTTGAAATGGAAAGTAGTTACTTAAAGGACCACAACAGTAATTGCATGTTCAAGCCCAATAAATACTATCCACATACATGTTGCAATACTGATGACCATTTTCCAAAACATAAAATCATATGTTAGTTTTTGTGTTATTTTTTCCAAATCCCATAATCTTTCAAAATCAAATGTTCAGGTGATAAACACACCTTAAAATGCAATGTTTCACCTGGTAAAACATACGCTCGATTGCAGAAGACAGGGTCATTTTAATTTCTCAGTAAAAGAAGTCTTCTCCTGGGACTATATTCCCTAGCAGAGACATACATTTCTTCCATGTAGCTCTGTGATGAATCGTTAAAATAAGTTACTTTGACAAAAAATTTAATAGATGCCACGTTCGCTGTGATAGATTCTCTACAAGTTGACTTGTATAGCTTACTAGAATGAACTGAAACCAATGGCAGTTTGGAAAGTTAAGAAAACAATTCTAAAATTTAACACACCTTGAGCATGTTTTGGAAAATGGTAGGCAAAAATTTCATGTGTATGCGGGTTGTACATGTATTGGGCTCAAACAAGCTAAATCACCGGTATTCTCTTTTAAGAATAAGAACATAGGTTCTGTCTGAAGAGTAGCTTTAAAACAACAAAATAATTCAATACTCAGGCCACAAATAGCCAAATTAGGGAATAAACCGTTGCAAACTTCAATGAAAAGTCCCCTATAAAAGGACCCTTCTGCTAGTCTGGTTTTGAAGTTCAATGAGGTAGCAAAGTGGCCTAATGATTATGTGACCTAGAAGAGAGGTCAGCAGACATATGGTCATCAATATCTGCTTGTCCAGTTGAACAGTATTTGGGCAGGTCATTTTCTCCCTAAAATTTATAAAATGCAATTTGAGTTAAGTTGATCTAAATTGATATTAATAATTTGGCAAGAACCCAGTGAATAAGTGGAGAAAGGTTATCAAGCAAACAATCAGATGTACCTCAACTAAGGTGACTAAAAAATATTGAAATGAGCATAAATGCAGCAATAAATAAAAAAATAAAAAAATAAAATAAAATAATAATATCAGTATAAAAACACATTAAAAGAAAAAAGGTCATTCATACATCATAGATATGAATTCAATTCTGGATAAAACTTGATGACACAATGATTTGTTGTATGGTGCTAGGCCAGTTCCTACCCCAGGCAAACAACAACTTAATGGACCATACTGGAGATTGTGCATGAGCCCAATATATACAACTGGCAAACGTTGCTTACAATTTCCAAACCATATTTTTGCTTTCCTATTATATTCTTCAAATCTCCTAATCTTTCAAAATCGAATGTTCAGATGATACACCCACCTTAAAATTCAATGTTTCCTCATTTAAGTTTAATTCCTCTGTAAAACCATCTTCTCGTAGGACTATATTTCCTGGCAGAGACATACATTGTCTCCCTTGCAGCTCTGTGGTAGATGATTAAATAAACTTACGTGTGCAATGGGTGTTCACTTCTGCTGTTATGCTGCTCCTTTGATATCATGGAAACTGGCAGTGGATCTGTATAGATCAATTAAACAGAAAATACATGTGACACTCAGTTATTCTTTCTCTGACAGGTCTTCACTCCTCTTAGTTTAGACAGCGGAGACTGACATTGACTTGTGCATCAAATACAACTACACATCTCCAGTCAGATACATAAGTACTCTGCACAGTTGATTTGTGAAAATGAAACAAAAAGCACACAAAAATGTATTAATACTGCACATCAATGATCACAAACTCAAATCATTTAAAGTGCAATCAGCCTAAGTAACATTTACGCTAACACAGAAGATTCACACTGAAAGGATAACATACCTGTGTAGATCAATTAAACAGAAAATAAATGTGACACGCAGTTATTCTTTCTCACACAGGTCTTCCTGTTAGCCAAAAAGAAGCACGTGTGAAAACCCACAACGCTGGAAAACACGTTGCCAACTTAAATGTCGATAAAGAGGCATTTATCATGTTTTCAATCAATGACTGCATGTTCACATAATTCCAAATATCATCTACAGCCACAAAATACTATGTTTTACCGTTTAACAACTAAAATACAACTCTTTTGCTACTTAGCTAACATCGTACGTACCTCCTCTCAGCAGCGCTGCCAGGTTACGGTGTCTTAAAGCGACAGTACAGGTACATCCTACCACAGTGTAAAGTACTACTTAAAACGTTCATAAAACAGAAATATATCAATATTTATCAGGATTTGGTGAGATTTCACCGAACAATAATATAAAAAGAAAATACAGAATTGTATTTTTTTTTTACTCTGGTTACTTGGCAAAAAAAAAAAAAAAAAAAAAAAGACACTTTTGCTGTGATGGATTTCCTATCTCAAACATGTTTCAAGTCGCAACTAAAGTTGATTTTAATAGCTACTGGAATGAACTAAAGCCCATGGAAGTCTGGGAGGTAGGAAAAAAATTCTTACCGCTAAAATTGGATATTTTGGGAAGTGGTTGTCAGTAGTGTATGTGGATTGTAAATATTGGGCTCTGGTAGTTAACTACGCAGTTGACAGCAATTTATGTAACATTAAATTTCAAAATGGTCTTATATACATTTTATAACCAGTTTTATTACTAAAGTAAGCTGTTAAGCTAAACATTAACTGCTAAACATTAACCGCTAAACATAACTCTTAACTAACTCTGTTTAGCTAAGTGTAGGCAAGTGTAAGCTAGCTAATCTTTTTTTTTTTTTTTTTTNTTTTTTTTTTTTTTTTTACAGTGAAGATTTTGAGGTAAGTCAACTTAAAACAAAAGTTAAAACAAATGTTTATGTCTCAATCCTCAATTTCAAACACGGTAACTATTTTCTAGAGATTTATGTTGGCAGTTTTTCTAATAAAAAGTCGGTCAGCTTCTGTTTTACTTTGTTAGCTAAATGTAAACTGTAAGCAAGTAGAGCTTTAATGAAAATGGTATATGATGCATGTTTGTTATCATTTTCCTGCATTCTGCATTTTAAACTGAGAATTTCAAGGAGATTTAACAACAAAAAAATGTCTAAACTGGTGATTGTGAATAAAGTTAAAGCGCTGTGATAATTATCACAGCATTATAAATTCTTTTCCTTGTCAAACTATAGCCTAAACGTTTAGCCAACACCTCACTTTTTTGAGGTGGCAGGTTCCTGTTTTTTTTTTTTTTTTTTNTTTTTTTTTTTTTTTTTGTATCTATTTCCTAACCCCAGCTGGAAACAGGAATAGATAACTTTTTATTTTTTTCAGTATAGCCACGGAACAAACCCCCTCATGTTTTTCCACGGATAACTGACAGCTGAGAAACTGATAAGACGCCACTCCTTCCCACTAACTGAGTGCCACCCTTTGTCCCGAGCACCGGGAGAGCTGAGATGCTGCGCTGCGGAGGAGAAGCTTCAGCCGGCTGCTGCGAAGGAGACTGACTGAGAGGAGGACCGAGCCACACCGCTGTCGGTCCCCTCACACCACGACGCACAGCTCCGGGTGAAAACTCCCGATCTGGCGGCTGAAAAGGGAGCGGGAGAACGAAAGAAATCAATTTCTGTACATGTTTTAACTTGAGGATGTACTGTTTACCAGATAGAGAGGCGGGTGAGAGACGAGGACCCTGACTTCACTGGATATACTTAACACCAACTGCCATTCCGCCGTTTGGGTCGGCAGGGAGAGACCGAGACGCTGCTTCTGTCCCTATAACCGTTATTATCGGAGGAAGAAAGACGAAGTGTCCCGTGAGTCGACTTTTAATTTCCGTGAGTAAACTATTTTCCTCTTTACTTAGTATTTTTATTTCTTTTTGCATCTCCAGCTGCATATGAGTATGCGCATGTTGTCTAAAGAAGACAAGTTCTGGTGTGATAGCGATGGAAATTCTCGATAAAGCCGTTTAAAAACTGTTTTTTGTGGAGTCATTTACCTAGATATTACTCTAAATCCTTGTGGTTCTGGGCGACAATATGCTTTTCTGCCAGATTGTTTCAGTAACTTGTACCTTTTCAGAAAGAGTGATAGTTTCAATTAGACATGTGGGATACAGCTGCTGACTCTATGCACACTCCAAAATGATAAAATGAAGGGCTTCTTTTGTTTTTAAGGCTTTCTTTTGAAATAACCATTCCCGGTTTTTGTTCCATTGATGATCTAACAGCCTCGAAAGAGAAAGGCTTTGAAGTGCCTTTATGCTGAACTGGGTTTGAGGTGTAGCTGCCTCCGATGCTACAAACATCCATGCAAATGTTTTGTGCAAGCAATGAGCTATTTTGCAAGGGCATGAGGCAAGTGGTTTTGTTTTGAAGAGTGCATCTTAAGGTTAGCAGAGCAGAAGGCATCTAACGCATCACATTACTTACCACACAAGTAGACCCACAGGAATTATCTAATCAGAGATATGCAAATTTGACAAACTCTAATTTTATGGCTTGAATTTTGAGTATAATGCTACATCTGACAGTGTTGGTGACAGTCGGGGTGTGTATGTGGCTTGGAGGCTAATAGACTCATGTTTGATCTCATTGATTTGGCTTTTTATTGCTCTGATAGGGGGATATACATTGCAGCATACAGTATATACATAGTAATAGAGATGTTGACTTAATGTAGAATAGAATAGCTTTATTGTCATTATACGTAACATATAATGAAATTACAGTAGCTGAATTTGTTTGTGTTCACAGGCTAAATACAGAAATGTCTTATGTCAATAAATGCCTTTGTCATTTTGGAATTTCCTAACGTTTAACCCAGACCCATACAGAGTCACTAGATGAATCCACACTGTATTAAAGCAAGTTTTAATTAAAAATCAGTAAGTATGTCACTACAGTATTAATTTCTCTGGGTGATCTAAACCCTGAACCCTTGGACCAGTTTTGCTTTTCTAAAAATACAGAAACTAGTTTGTGGTCTACATGTGTCAGTCACTCCAAAATTTGCCACAACTTCTGTTCAGATATAGTAGTGCTATTGGCAGCTTGAGCAGCCATTAGAGCTGAGCTGCCTGAGCACTTCACTTCTCCAAAAACTGTCAATAAATGTCTTTTGGAATGAGCCACTGTGCCTTTTGTGGGTCTACGGATGCCTCAATGCCACAGACAGAGCTTGGTTCTTTCTGGCTTCTGATCCCTTAAAATAATGCCTCTTATGAAGCTTCAGTCACACGGCTGACATAATGCAGAGGAGAGAACAGTTCCAGTAAGCATGATTTTCCCTTTTAGGTCGTTTCATTTCACTAAAAAATAAACAAGTGGGTAATAACCTGTCTACTCTTCACAACACAAAAGACAAACATTAGACTAAATAGATAAAGTAGACATATACTTGTTAAGAAGAAATATGTTTTACCTGTGTGTTGCCTATTCCATGAATCATGTTGTGACCATCCAAAAATATCTTGTTATCTCAGGGGTGTTCTGACCCTCAGGTTGATAACCACTGTTTCATATGATATATTTGAGTGTGTGTGTGTGTGTGTCTAAGATGGAGTGGGACATAAACTGGGAACAAGTAGCCTACTCAGTCTTTTTTAGCTCTAAGCGCAGTTTCACTCACATTGTTTGAAGTATTGTGAATTGAGTACAGGCACATCTATCTTCAGTTGTTATATCATGTACTGTGCAGTAGTTTGTACTACATCGTTTGCAACATGGAAGCAATCAATATTCAATTTTACCACTATGCAATGAAAGTGGAGCTGATTCAGCAAAATCATTTGGTAATTTGCTTCCCTGTATTTACACAAGCTGCTGCTGACTTTTTTATTACCTATTATTTTGCAGGGAGGTATTATTCAGACATTCAGTTACGGTAATGAAGAATTCACTTTACTTTCAACAACTAGTGAATCACTTCCCTGTCAGGGCGGGTAACATTTACAGTAGCCCATTTAATAAATTTGTATGGAGCTTCTCAATAATTTGGCTTGTATTTTCATGGTACTGTGCAAGAAAAATGTCAAGTTAAGGGTGCAGATGTACAGAGATTTTTGTAAAATTCACCCTGTAAAGCAGTGCAAAAATCACTTAACCTATTAAGTCATGGTCTAATGGTACCATGGTTTCCTGTTAGTGTTATACAGCATCCATTAAGACTTAATGATGGAAGCCTAACTCGAAGGCATGCTTGTGATTTCAAATGGGCTATAATAATTTGCCATAATGTTAATCTAGATATATATTTCATGAGATTTAATGTGCTTAAAGGATTGTTCTGTCAGCCCCTTCCACCGCTTAGTTTAATTTCCTGAGATCGTCTGAAATTGGTTCATCTCAAAAAGAAATGTACAGTTAAAGTCACCAGATGCAGATACAATCAAAAGGAGTTTCACCGGCATATCAGGGGAATAGGTGGAGGGAATTAACAGCTGTGCCTGTTTCGCTTGGCACAAATGAGAGGTTACCTCTATCCTTATCTGATGTAAATCAGTTATTTACTTGCAGTACATGTTTCAAAATGTTTGTAAATCCACTTGGGGGGAGTTTGAGATGAAATGCAAATTAGTACATCAGCTAACCTTGATGCAAATGGAATATCTCTTGGAGTTACAGCTGTCCCATGCTCTGAAATGAAATTATTATTGACACGGGCAGACAGACATGCATTTAGGGTACAGCTAATTGAAAATGACAGCTTTGACGAAGGCAAGCCCTTGGGGCATTTTAGAAATGCATCCCAGCAGTCACAAGAGAAGCTAGAAAAGGAACTGTCTAACTTAGAGAATGGCACGCGAGGGAGTCACATTTTCACTGACAAATCTGTGACTAACAAAAACATAAATGGACAAAAACGTCTTGCAAATCACACTTTGTACTCAGCGTGTCCTTGAAGAGTCTTTGTATTTTTTGATTTAATGTAAGAAAATACTTTCAAAGATAAATCATTATGTTATTTTCCTGTAAAGACTTCAGTATGTAGTGCATTATATTATTTCTTATGCATTGAGTAAAAGTGAAAATAGGAAATGTTGAGAAATTGACATTTTCAGTAACTACAAGAGTGTAATTTTATCCTCAAAACATAACCATTGTGAAGAATGTGCACCCTGAGTAGTTTCCCTTAGATGTGAGATGACATGTATTTCTTCGATTAAGGAAGTGTTGGCTATCTTGACAGTGGCAAACTCTTCCATGGCTGCCTTCCTAATATAACACTTTGTTTGGAAGGGAGGCCCATTGGTCTTCCAGAGGCGGGAAGACAAACGTCCCTCAGGAGCCATCTGACAACTTCATTTATATAATTGCTTGGAAGCATCTGCCTAAGAAAGACTGACTTTCCGCACCCTCCTCCGCTTGTCACTGTTATGAATGACTTGAATGTGATGTCCAATGAGTCAAACAGACAGCCTCAAGTCATTTTGATGATGTCACACTTACAGTATGTGTGAACTACAAAATATGCACTCCATGGCTGTAGATCGCTTTTATTTTGATTACCTTATTGTTTCCTTTGTATGGAAAAGAGTTAGCCTTCATTTTGCATTTTTATCCATGTTTCAATCTGTTTGGATTTACATAGTTGATTGTAGAATAAATTCTTTAATTATGGCAAATATGTACATATGGTAAGCAGTAATATCCTGTGTTTACCTTTACCGTGTGCACCAGTATGTTGCCATTCATTCTTGTTTATTGCCTCTAGCTCCTTCTTTATTAGTTAGCAGCCAGTTCACATGCTGTATTGGCCCAAATATAAGAGAACCCTGATGATAAGATGACATGCATAGAACCATGCAGTGTGTTTTTAATAGTATCTGGAAATAAGAGTATTATATGGAAAGGCGAGAACATAGCTGTTTGGGACATTCAGAGGTGACACATGATTTACTGTTATGTAATGGTATTTATGATCCAGGCAATCAAATGCACTTATTTTGTCTCAAGTCATTGGGGAAAATAGTACACAATATTGTACTTAAAGTATTTGTCACTGTAATGAGCAACATTCACACACTTTATTTAAGAAAATATGTGATAGCAGACTGTCCGTGGAAATAGTTTGTCAGTGAGGTGAGCCTTTGAGGAGATGGCAGTAAGGGGTGTTGGTGATGTGATGGTGAAGAATAGCCTGAGGATGGAGTGTTTTTCAGGAGACAGTTCCTGATTTTATGTGACAGTAAAGGGTCTTATCTACCAAGGCCATGATGAAGCACCACGCTCTTTGATTTTTTATCTTTCAAACATCTAACAATCTCATGCTGTAGACAGATTAGTGAGATGAAGGTATAATAACAGGCTACGCAGTTCCAGGGAATCAAATAGAACCAAAGACAGGGTCTAAGGCTATATCTGCATCATGCTGATAGTCCAGAATGGTAGATAAACTGAAATTACAGATGTACTTTTGACCTTCAGGTTCAAGAAAGCCACAAAATATGTTTGGTCTTGCAGGAAGATTTCACTGTTTCTGCTTTATTAGACAGTGCTAAAGTGAAGAATGGGGAGTAGAATTTAGAAAAAGGGGGTGACATGAAAAATTTAGCAGAACTGTAGTGTTGTAGTTAGGGCTGGGCGATATGGCCTAAAAATAAAATCTTGATTTTTTTTCACATGATGGCCGATTTGTGATTTTAATCGATTTATTTATTTATTTATTTTATTTTATTTTTTTTTTGGAGGGGGTGGGGGGGTCTCTAAACTATTTAAAAAAAAACAAACCCCTAATTCAAATGAATATTTTCTTTATTAAAATAATAAATTGTCAGGCTTTCTAAACAAAACCTTTTAAAATAAAAGGTTTTAGTAGCGATGTCCAGCTTCCTGTCTGCTGCCTCTTGATGCTCTGACATGTTACAGTTTTCCACCTACAGACCCGTTTGCTGCACGCCGTGAAGCGTGCAGCAAACGGGTCTGTAAAGATTATGAAGCGCAAAACCGAACAACTTCCAAATGATGAAGTGACGTTATCTTTTTTAGAAATGAGCTCATCTTCAGTCAAAGTGTGTGTTGCCATCTTGCTGCATGTCTGACCTGCTGAAAGCTTCGTGGGCATGACATCAACGAATGTGACGGACCGTTGATTGGTAAGGTAGGAAACCGCATCAGTGTCCACTGCAGTCGAAGCCACAGACCCTTACTGACACGCGAAAGTATAAACAAGGCTTGTAGGTTTAACGCCACAAAACGGGAATGGGCTTGATTGACAGAGAGCGATCCGCTGCCGCGTTTTCCTCATTAAAAATAGTTAGATAGTAGTTAAAAAAAAAAAACAACTCAATTTTCTGATTCAGCCATTTTACACATCGTGCCAAAACGTAAACTTGAATTAATCAATTAAATTGATTTATCCCCAGCCCTGATTGTAGTATCCATGTCCACAATATCTTTTCACCAATATACCGTATGTGTTGTTTATATTCATCAATGCATGAGCATAAGAAAATGTCCCAAAATCTTCTTTTCATTTTCTTCTACATTTATTTCTGTCTCTGCTTTCCTCAGAAAAGACTTTATTCCCCGAAAAGAATTTCACCCATTTAAATTCATTCTGACTCCAGATTTACAAATCTTTTCATATTTCTCTGGTTCAAATCCTCCTATGTGTTACAGAGTAACTGTGGGTGAAGTGTCAAAGGTGTCAGCGCTAATCAAATGCTCCTGAACAATTAATGAATTTTCATGCTTATTTTCATACATACATATGTGGAATTACATTTTTATATTTTTATGAAACATGTCTTTGCCCCTCAGGTAACAATCCTCGTAGCTAGCTCATGAATATGTAGTGTGAGTTTCAGCATCTTGTAAAAGCATTTCATAAAACAAGTACTATGAAAAGTTTTTGCAAATTACTTTTTTTTTCCCCGTTATTGAAGCTTTAATCTGTGGTTGTTACATTATTCACACTTCTTTACTGGGATCTTAATTTTCACCTACCATAATAGTTTTGTATCATGTAATTTTCTTGTCTTAGTCAAAATATAATTGCAAAGCCTTCCTGGGTAACATTTTATTTTGCTTGTGTTCCTTGCTTTTAAGCTATTCAATTTTTTTTTTTTTTCATTTTCACATTATATGTGCCATTTAGAGCATAATGCTGGGCCTGTCAGAATGAAAACACATTCTCTGAAGCCATAAAAGTACTCCTGGAGTCAAAGTGCCTTTACAGACTGCTCAAAACTTTTTTATTCAGGTGCTTCTTAGCGTCCACTAACTCACGGTGAAATTGTATACAGTGACGTCTCTCGCAACCCAGTGGGCATTTTTGAAAGCAAGCAGCAGTGATGTACATTAAAACTGAGGGGTGTTTTTAGGGTCACCTTTCTCACAGTACTAAGTCAGACATCCTGCAGGCTCATGATGGGTTGCTACGTTCCACTCTCCTGCATTCTTTCTCCCAAGAGAAGAAATGTGTGTGGAGGTATCTGTCAGAAAAGAGCTAAGAGGGCTGCTGTGCTTAGCTCTGCTTGTGCAGTCCCTCCTTGTTCATTCTCTTGTGACAAGCATCGGATTAATTCTGAGCAAGTGGGGATGTGTAGTATAACTATAAGGCGTATATCGTGAGGTGACATAGTGTCAGTATTTATCTGAATGAGTACTGATTAATTGCGTTTCCAAAGATTGATTTCATACTTTCCACTGCTGACTTTTTGACAATCTGAATGTGCAACCTGGAAATGCATTATGAGTTATTCTATACGAAAACCTCATCACACAGAAAGTATGCTTCAATAAATGTAAGATGTAACACAGGTAAAATGTCCTCCAGATATTAAAATGATGTGAAGGCTCATTAGGCACTGGGATAAGACAGACTCGCTGCTGCATTTTACAGGAAATAAAGTAAAAGAAGCTGCACTGAGGCTTTTATTCAAGCCCTCTTTGTGTTGGTTATGCTGATATTTGGTTTTACACTTTTTTGTCATCAACACACAGTTTGGTAGCATGTTTTGGTCATGATTTAGCAAGTGGAACGTGAAAACAAAAATGGATTCAAGTTATCATATGAGAAGTGAGATGGTATTATTGATCCGTTTATTTGTTGTTATTTTGATATTTAGATTTTTCCCTCTGGATTTGAGGATTGCCATCAATTTAAGACCAGTAGTAACATGATTAGCTATTTAAAGTAACCTGTGAGCAACGGGAGATACTGAGTTGTCTACTTTTCTGAAGGGCTGGAAGATCAATAAATCTAGTAGTTTATAGATTAATGGGAGAGATAGCAGCAAATGGTTATGGACTGACGATGTTGGGAGATATGTTGGCTAAACTGCAGTAATAAAATAGAGCCTGTCTATCAAAATAACTGTAACCATTTAGGCTGTAGCTGGTTTAAAAGTTTTGACCGAACAGTACAGTTGTAAAATCCTTCAATTGACTTGCTGCTAATCCTTCTTCCATTTATTCCCACCGCCCCCTCAGATAAGCGGCTCCCAATTGGTCAACAACAGCAGGTTTCCAATTTATCAGCATTTATTATCATACATCAGTTGTACAAAAGACACTTATTTGTTTAAAAAGTTAGTTTGAAAGGTCTGTTTGTTTGAAAGGTAAAAACATTTATGAAAAAAGAAGCCTGTACTGGTTTACTGGGTTTCGTCATCATCATATTCTTTTGTTAGTCATTTTCCAAAGCGTAGCCTATTACAGGAGTCAGCAACCTTTTCCATGTCCTGTACAACTTATGGTACACATTATTATTGATCCCTCTACAATTCTGAGCAGCGGTGCATGACGTAATGGCTCAAATGCAGTGTCACCTCTGTCCAGAACTCTAGTGGGATCCATAATAACTAGACTTATTGCTTAATTCAGATGACAAATAATTGTCATACGCATGGATGTACATACTCAGAAGAGGTAGAGATGCTGTGGATGATCATATTGTAAGTATTAGCTCCCAAACACATTTTTGGCTTTCAGATACATGGAATATACGAAGATGCAACAAATATAATTAAAGGTCACCAGTTTCATGCGATCCCTGCCTGCTTCTGCGCCGAGCTGCTGTAACTTCAGTTCATTTTACCTGCACACATGAGTGCTCCATTGTCATGACTTTCATATGCCATTTCATTTTGCAGCTCAGGGTAATCTTGTACTTTCTCCTGTAGAAAAAATCCTGATTGCAGCCAAACACTCCGCAAAAGGAGACAGCACAGAAATGGTATTTTAGCAGAATAAATCCAAACAAGTTGATAGCTGAAATAGATAACTAAAGTGCCTACATTTCCTGTCAGCTGACATTATATTGCTATTGTATGTTCAGCTTTGACAAGAAACTTTCTGGATTAACTCACTAGTCAAAACAAGAAGACTGCACTGCTTCTGCAATGCTGTGCACATTCCCATGCGCTGACCTGACCTGACCTCTGACCGGAGTGCAGAGGTCATCAGGTGAGACAAACAACAAAATTACATATTTACTAATCCATAATAATGGACATCACACTTGGCTTTATCATTGACTTAGTGAGGTTACTGTTGCATGGCGACGGAGTTGAACACAGATTCTTTGTGTTATGTTCAGTTGGCGAGGCAAGATGAAATTAAGCGTAGTAAATATTGCAGCGTGGTTTTCTGGGCTTAAAGGACCATACCACCCATTTTGCATTTGCATTGATTTTGAAAGTTTAAGAGATTTTGCAAAATATCAGGAAAGCTGAAATACGGTTTTATCCTTTGGGAAATGATTGTCAGTAACCTAACATGTATGAAAATTGAATATATTAGGCTCAAACATGTAAAATGGGTGGTATGGTCCTTTAACGTAAAGATACAGCAATTACATTTTCTGTGTGAATGTGGCCTCACACTGGCATTTCTATCCATTATACCTACAGCATATAGATTTTAACGCCGTTTGTCTTGCATGTTGGTGAGCTTTATTACTTGTACAGACTTTATCCTTGGGACTACATGCTGTTTTCACAAATGATTTAAAGCTGCACTTAGTGAAATCCCTAGAGCTGGTACCACATAGCACCCATGAGGAGTTACATTCTTCAGGTCATCTAATTTTATCACCCATCTAAACAAATATGCTCTGTGCTCTCACAGTGTGGCTGATGCTGTGGCTAATATGTTTTGCATATGATATGGAAGCTTATGAGTTTAGTTTGCATTACTCACACTTTATTGGTGCACCATTACTGAAAACACCATAAGAATTTGTGATTATTGTTTATGGATTTCTGTAAAATGTTCCTCCTAGTTCAGCTGCTAATGTTAATTAAACACTGGAACATATAGAAAAACATAGTACTTTTGTATGTTTTATTACCTGGGCAGGTACTGTATGAAACTAACCTGTTTTACAATAAGACATTTTCATTTTAATGCATATCTGGTGTCTAATCACATTGGAGTTGTGCATGTAGCCCTTTGCACAGCTGCTGATGTTAACCAGCTATAATAATAAAGCATTACTTTATTATTCTCCATAGAGAAGATGAAACACTTGGGGAGCTGGAGATTGGAGATCACATTCAAATAAACTGAGAATTAATTAGATCTATATATCATTGCCATAAATGTGCCATGGGACTGTGCAGAATTGTACTGGGAATGTGCAAATGACAGAGAAACCCACAGCAACATTTGCTGTTTTCAAATGTGACTGTAAAACACCAAGCGTTTATTTAAAAAAGCTTGTCTCCGTCATGACAATATCAAGTTATTTTTAGAATCTACAGTATAAGCAGATTGCCAGGATATTATACAAGCACCTTTTGTACCTGCTTTTATTCCATGGGCCATAGTATAGTTACCATAGCAACTTGTGCCCCTTGATCTGAGCACGCAAAATCAGGTCACATTATTGCTGTTAGATGCAACCTTTACTTCACCACAGATTTAACAGTTGGTTTTCATCTTTCTCACCTGCCACTCAGTGCAGCTCTGCTCGGCATTCCGTCAGATATCAGCAGAACTCAGCACTTAATTTTGACCGAGAATAAAAATCTTTTTTGGCAGGTTCACTGTTATTTTTTATGACAATTTACCATCAGAGCAAAACTTTTGAAAAGGACTGTTATAAGACCATCTGTGCGTTTCCCTTTTCTCTGCCATCTGCATGTCAGGGGGATATCTCATTTTGCATCCCTGCTGTTTTACTTTTTAACTTACTTAGTGGATGCGAGGAAGAACTCATCACTTATAACATTTCGAAATATGCCCAATTTAGCTGTGTTTTAAACTTCAGGAACATAAAAGATTTGGAAATTAATTTCCAGCAAAAATTGTGTCTGAAAATTACGTGGCTAAAGTGAATAGCTGATGGTATTTCTGTGTGAGAAGCTGAAGTTTTATCTGTTATTCTAACTTGGTTTTTACCAGAGAGGAATAAAGTCTGTGATAGCTGTGATATTTATGAATCTATTTTTGAATCATTCCCATTGATCTTGGATTTTCAGATTGCTAATCTCCAGAGAGAGAGAGAGAGAGAGAGAGAGAGAGAGAGAGAGAGAGAGAGAGAGAGAGAATAGAGTTCAAACCCAAAAGTCAAGGTTGCTTATTTAGTCTGATCAATAACCCATAATCTAAAGATATTACATTTACAATAAGAGAGAAACAGAAAAGCAGCAAACCCTTACATATGAAAAGGAGAAACTTGTAAATGTTGAACATTACTTGACAAATGATTAAAATCATTAGTTGATCAAATAAAATTATTGCTAAACAAGTACTCTTTCAGTCGATTAATCGATTACTTGGCTAATCTTTTAAACACTATTTAACAGTTCAAAATGATTGACAACTGGAGTAGGAACTGAGCTGATCTGTAGAGATCTATATCAATAATCCTTCAGTTCATGTCATTTGCCAGATCTATTCATTAAATCTCAATTTTCAGCATCATTGTGTGACGTATAACCTTTGTTCTGTCTTTTCATGTGAACAAGAGCAAAATGACCAACATTCAGGTGTTGAACACTTGTATGAGTGTGTGAAGAAACATAGTGGGAAAACAGGATTATACATGGAAGTAAAGTGCCTGTATATGCAGTTTATATGTCGGGTCAAATACCATGTAATAATGGTTATAAGGCTTTAAATCCAGTTTACACGTACAGAGGATTTTGTCTGTCTTGGCTTGGCAAAGCAATGTTTTGTTTGTGTTCTCATGAATGAATTGATTAGCTCATATATGTAGTCTTAGAACCATGTTGTGATTGGGGGATTATGGCCTCAGACAGATGTACTGTAATTGTTGTACTGAAGATCCATTTATGGTGAGAGAGTCTTTTTTTTTTTTTTTTTTTTTTTTTTTTTTTTTTGTTACAACACTATTAAGCAGCTTTGTAATCTTAGTTACCAGGTTACATTGTGTAATTTAAAAACTAGCCCACGGTGTATAATCTTAACAGTTTTTCTTGATGTTATGTCAGCAAAGGCAGATGTTGCCCCACAAGCTATGTTAGCTGCTGTAAGTTCATCAGACTGCATGACAGGTCTGCCCCCATGTCTGACAGAAGAACTGGAATGAAACAGAACCAAGAAAGAGGGCTCAGTCAGCTTTGAAGGATTAATCTATCTGTTCATAAGACTCTCAGTAAGTGACATAGCTTGCATCAGTAGCTTGATATGGGACTAATTAAAAGCAGCCATGTTTAACTTCCTGAGCTGCCTGCATACAACAATTATGTTTATTTGCTGCACGGTCTAAAATCAACCATAAATTAACTGCTGCAGATATTGCAAAGTCTTCATAATTAGGATTTATTTCATTACTGTGTGATATAACCTCATAATTTGGATTTTATGACCTTGTACTGCTGACATTGGGGAATGTCTGCAGTGCACCACCTGTGTTGACACACCTCTGCAATTTGTGATGCAACTGAGAGATATCAAATCCCACAAAAAAAAAAAAAAAAAAAAAAAAATCCCATATCTATGTAATTACCACCAGGAGGCTGATGAGAACTAATTTGCCAATCAGCTCGTGTGTATGGTTGTTGCATACTATATTAGCTCATATAACTTTGTCTTGATTGATTTTTGATTAGTGAGGTCGAGGTATGTTTCTCATTCCTCTTATTGAGACATGGTTGTGATAAAGGATTTTATAAATAATTGAGCATGAACTTTAATCTTACATGGTTTAGTTCACGTCAGGCTTATTCTTTTCTCACCAGCTGTTTCCAAACTGCTGTGTGGGCTGTTTCAGCCCAGAGGGGTCTGCTGCCCTTTGGCTTTTAAATGTCTGTGCAGTTTCTAAACAGCTGAACAAGCCGAGTCAAGTATTCAAGGCTACATGTCACATAAGTCTCTGATGTTTTGAACGAAGCAGTTTTTTGTTTTTTTTTTATAACAGCTGAATGTTTTTTGTTATACATACAAAGCATCAGCTGTCACATTAGCTTATTGACATTGAGACGGATGGTATAGGTGGAAACTCTTGGTGTGTGTTAAACTTTAGCCCAGAAGAATTTTCCCAGGAAAGACTGAACATCTGATATAACATCTAATTTTTTAGAAAATGGCTAGCATGGCCTCAAATTCATTGAGAGAACAGGGTTTTTCCTTCTCTATGACAGTCAGATGGTATGAAACAGAAGGGAGGACATAAGGAAAGGTCACATCACACACTGATGCAGCTAAATATGTGCAAATATAGATCTAGATCAACTTCTAACATCAGTTTTATTTTGACTGCTTAAGAAACTAAGTGAAATAAACAACACCAAGCTTTTATCATTTTATCTGATGATAAAAGCAAATTTTATTATCAGATAAGATTTGCTCTGAAATAACTTATATTAGAAAATGAGCAAAGCAGTAACGTCATTAATGCAGTGCCAACACTTCCTTTTCACAGTAACAGCTTTCCAGCAATGAGAATAGCGCAAGACTCTCATTGTGGGGTTACCCAGGAAGTCTTGAATGTTATAGTGGCATTAGCCTAAAGTAGGTCAGCTAGTTTTTAATCAAGGTTAAAACTAGGTCCAAATCAATATTAGAAGAGCTACACGTAGTTACTGAAAATTCATTGAAACTTAAACATTGTACAACAAACAGAAACAAAGTAAACAAACATCAAACCTTCAACACTTACTCAAAGTTTGTGGGCTTATAAGTGGAAGGCAGGGAAGTGTTGCATTAGAAGCTTAGAAAGGTGGCTGGGAATAGGAATGAGTATAACAATAACACAATAGGCATTCATTTACAGTTGCTGTCTGTAATATGGTACAATGTTGGAAAGAAGGACATCCTGAAAATGTCTCAAATCTAACTCTAGTCGAAATGTCAAAGCTGGCTGAGGAGTTTCAGATAGAACCTGCAGTGAAATGCTGAGCAGCTTGAAACAATGGCTGGAAACATCTTACCGTTTGTGTCTTGTCATGTGAACATCCTTCTGTTTAGGTCTTTGTATCAAGTATTATTGCACAAATACAAGAGGTGATGCTTTTTAAGTGCCTGCCCTGTGCAAGCATGGACAGCCGCAATAACTTGGGTTATTTGGGAGCTCTCATTGCTGATGACTAGATCTTATTCTGAAATGAAAGATGCTCAGTCAGGTTCTCAGTCACAATGTGTCTTCGACTTGCAATAACAGCACAAATGCACATCAGCAGCAATGAATAGGCTCCAGTATGGGAGGTTATTGGCTCTTCTGGGACACCAATGCCAAATTAAAGGCATCCAAGAGAATTAATACATACTGAAATGCAACAGGCCTTAGAAATACAATGGGTGTCAATCTGTTTACGCAAGACGTGTTCCCAATCATTTTTCCATCCACTTGAGCTAAAATCAGTAATTCATACCAAATGACAGCAGTATTCTCAGTGGCAGAGGAAGCCGTGGGTGTAATGTTTTGACTATTTTACCATACTATACTGCAGGATATGCTGGAACGAGTGTGAATTTGAGCACTGTTGTACTTAAGTTGCATGCACAATGTCAAAGGTCAGTGTACAATCAATATTACAGTTCCAGTCTCGAGCAAATGTGGCATCTCGAGTACTTTCCCTAGCATCTCCAAAACTTTCCCCTGAAGTTATGGGGAAGAAATTACATGTAAATATACCAAAATAAGCAGCTGAAGTGAATTTTTGTCGTGATTACATTGCTAATGATTTTGAGGGTTTGATTTAAGAGTTTGATTAACAATGAAATGTCTGCATTCGTTGGAATACATCATCAAATCACCTGAAATACCTAGCTTTGATATACAGTAACTATAGGCAATTTTTCCAAGTAGCAGAAGAAGTAGAAAATGATATGGCAGTGGCTTATTAGGATTATACAACAGTCATCTACACATATTTTGTTGCAGTCTGTATCCTTGTGCTTAAGGAATATAAACTTCCTTATATAATAATAATAATTATTTTTTATTGCTGGCCATAGGTCTCTCTTTATTACCACTGTGAAGGGCTGCAAGCACTCATGCTGCCTATAAGAAATCATACAAAGCATGCAGCCATAATAGATTTTTATTCTCCGGAGTAAGTTAGTATTGTTGCCAGGGTAAAGGCTCCTATGTATTTCAGCATCCAAATTACAGCTCTAACTTATTATTCCATTATATGTGACACATCAGAGGTGATTCTCTCGTTGAAGAGGAGGCAACCGAACAGCACTCATGTGTCAGGGCACAAGAAAGTAAGCGATTCAAAATACTGCATCTTTACAACAAAATAGAGTGGGTCAGTGTCCTGGCGTGACTCAGCCAGCGTTCAGTTCAGAAGTTTATCTGAGGTTTATTGATTGGACTCAGGATTCTATTATAGAGTAGAGGTAAAGTGTGGAAACCCACAGTTACTCATTCATACATTTTATATAAGAGCATATACTGTTTTATAAATACAGCAACAACATCAGTAACAGTGAACATAGAGTAGAAATAGAATGTGAAGTCTGTGCATAGACTGGATATACATTGAAAATATCTATAATTAAGCACACATGAGAATTTAATCATAGCAGCCATACTATGAAGTAATATAATTAAGGAAATGCCAGTGATTTTGCATGTTTGAACCCACTATATCCCATACGTGTCACATTACTGACAACCATTTCCCAAAATATACTGCTGAAGCGGTACATTTTTAATGTTTTTCCTACCTTCCAGACCACTATTGGTTTCAGTTCATTCCGGTACACTATTAAAATCACCTTGTAAAGACTTGAAACGTGCTAGAGGATCATGACAGCGAATCCATCACAGCAAACACTATGTCGATTAGGTTTTTTTTTTTTTTTTTTTTTTTGGTCAAAATAACTTTATTTAACCGGTTCAACGCGGAGCTGCATGGAAGAAAATGCGTGTCTCCACCAGGGAATATAGTCCAGGAGAAGGCAGCGTTTACTGAGAAATTAAAACAAACATGCCTTCTATATTTGGACATACATGTTAGCAGGCAAAACCTTGAATTTTAAGGTCAGTGTATCACCTGAACACTTGATCTTTCAAAATCAAATATTTGGGCTTAAACAAGCAAAATCTGCTGTATGGTTCTTTATGCACCAGTAATAATATATAATAATAGTAATGCAAACAGTAATAGTTTCTGGACAAGCTCACAGACAAGTACACACTAAGCATTACTATACAATACCAGTATAAGACCAGGGTTTTATATATATACAAACTATGCTTTGCTTAATTGTGCAAACAAAGATAACGACACTTGAGGAGATCTTACGTTACAGCGATGGACAAGGGAGTTTGAATGTGTTCATTAAACAAATTTTATCACTAGTTGTCAATGTTACTGCGATGCTGCCATGACAGAAGTTCACATTACTGCCCCTACGTTTTGCATCTTATGAATGCTTAATTTACTTCTGTAGGACGTGCAAAGCTAGAAACTAATGCAGGATACATATGGCAGCCATCATAAGTGTAGTTAATGTCAAGTGTAATCCTGGCCTAACTCATTTAAAACTAATTTACAAACATAAAACAATGATTTTTTTTTTTTTCCCCCTGGTAATCAGTTTATCAGTTTTGTCAAGCTTTTGAAATGTCAGATTTGTTCCTTTAAGCACCAAATTAACAGGCAATATGAATAATGTAAGGGGAAGCATTGCTTTTTAAATTTGGGCTTACTTGTTTACAGATGCCAGCTAGCTTCAACCCTTGTTCTAAAGCCAAACAAGCATGAAAGGCTTTGTCAGCTGCCACATTAAATTGTTAAGTTATTTCCTATTTTAAATTCTTGTAAATCCCTTTGGCTTCTCACCAGTAAGCTGTTCTTTTCACCCACGGAATTGTCAGTGGCTGGAATTTTTTTACTCCATTGTCAGTAAACTGCAGTAAATTCTCAGTAAACTGCAGGAGGGAAGCCTGGAATTGGCAAACAAGGCACAAATGTTCATGGCATGCTCAAAGCTGTTAAAGTCTGTGTCTGCCAGCATCATTTTTATGCCACTTTTCAACCTTTAACAGGCGTCATGATGGTGCATGCTCCCCTGGCAGCCATCTCAACCTCAGGTCAATGTAATTCCCTATCTGGCGGCTACAGTGGATCCAGCATCCAAATGACTTGACATCCCAGTTATTTCAAAGGAATGTCATACCACATTGTTTGGGAGAATGGACAATAGGGACAACCCCTGATAGTGTACATTATTAAAATATACAGTCTAGTCTTTTTGGTATCTCGGAAGTTGACAAATTACATGTATTCCAGTTGTCTCAATTCACTACATGTGAATTCAATACATGTGATAATTTTGTGAATATACCGCTGTTGTTAAAAGATGGGTGCAAGTGTAATTAGAAAATTTAGGAAGTAATTAAAAAATCTAATAGTTGATTAAAAATGAATTATAGCAATGATGAATAACAAAATTTAGTCATGTTTTATGTGACATTGTAGATTTCTCAGTTCTTCATTTATACACTAATAGGATACTTTGCTATGATGAATTTTAGCTGCAGAGATGATAAACACTTGTATGACATAGGCTACTTCTCCCTCTGTCTAACATTTCAAAGTGATTTCAGACACTATTTTATCGTAATAAAATATCACAATGATGAACTGATTGCAAGGTAATCTCCAGAAACTTTCTGAATTCTGAGACCCTGACAAGAAAGTAATGGCTAAGTAAAAATCTTTGGTAAAAATGCTTAAAGTCCTCTTTCCCTCCCATCTCACCTTGCCCTGAATTCCTCCACATCACTTCATGTATGTGTGACACTTTAAACTGCACCGTCTTGCTCATTCAGCTTTGAAGTGTCAGTATCTTCTCATATTCCTTCTACTTTGAGGACACATAAGCACATACTTCATGCTCACTTCTTCATCACGACATCCATCCCTGACTGTACATGTAATTTTATCACCGGCTTGCTCCATTCAGGTGCACTCTATCTGATGGTAAAACCAATTATTGCCCATTCCATTCTTCCCATTGGTAATTGCCTTTTGATTGAGGTCATCAGGACAATTAAAACCATTGAGGGGTGAAAAGTGGAGGCAAGAGACCTGAGGCAGCCATGCTAGGTGGTAGAAAGGCCACCAAATAGATAATTGTGCATGTGGAGACCCAGTAACGTCAGGATAAGACATTGCAGAAATGGCTCTACCTGTGGTTGCAGGTATTAAACCATACGCCAAGGAATCTAGGAAATAATAAGCTGGTTTCATTAGTGATCACTTGATCCTCTGGTTTGGATCCTCTGGTTTCAAGAAGATACTGCACTGTACTAGATATTGATATATGGAATTGCCACTCATCTTCATTCACTCACAAATCAAAAGCAGATGCCAAATGATGTCTCCATTTTGTGATGTCCCACTAAAATCCAACATGGAGCTGATTCAGTCACACAAGCTATCTCTTGGCAACACTTTATTCCTAAAAACTGGAAAATCCATTTGATTCTGTCAGTAAGGGAATTTTGCTCATGATGACTTGAATCTATACAAAAAATCCATGATGGTACATCAAACAAGTCATACATACAATTTCACTTATTTGCTGTGAGGGCCCCTTATGGTAATTTTGTGAAATGCTAGTCTCCAGGAGTCATTCAGCAAAGTTTTTGTCAAAATTGAGTCAGTCGTTTCTGAAATGTCGCTTGTGACGGAGCAGATAGAGATGATTAAACTGCTCAAATAATGCATAGGAAATTGTTCCTGAGCTCTGACAGATCGTTTGGCTGAACCGTAACCATGACAGTTGAATGTCAGGTAAGAGACCAGAGTTAGAAAATAAGTACTCATCCCCAGAAATTTCTCCTGTATTGTGTCACAATTACATTTTCAATTTTATCTCTCCAGTAGTCATTCTCTGTGAAAACGTTCCAGTGATGTGAGGTGGAAAACTTCTCTCCGTTCTCTTTGAGTAGATGGTTGTGAATCACTACTAAAGTTCACTAAATAGAGTGTGTGAGTAACACTTTTTAGCACTCAAGTTTTGTAGTATTCTTCTGAAAACTTACTGTGAAGCTGGCAAAAATATAGTTAATTATCTCTGTGAGAGGCAGCTGCACCATCATTTTACTTGTACTTTAATTCTAATTTTGAAGGTTTTGGGATATGATTTAACACAAAATTTTAGGCATCATTTCCAGCTGAACGGCTGGTTAAGCATTGAAGATCATAGTGAACAGATACATCAATATACCAATTAAAAGCAGCTCACTGATGTTTAAGGACATAATGCTGTTAGCTGTTATTAGATTACACATTTCCTAAAGATTAAATAATTAACAGTGTTTACTCCAATTAAATTTTCATTATCCATTTGGATAACCATCAGTGACCCTATTTTAATAGGCATCATCCCTAGAGTTGCACTGAATGAGGATAAAGGAATGTTGTGATCAAAGGGAATAGTCTATCTTCATCCCACTGGAGAACTGTTGTGAATGACTACAGTGTTCAAATGGGAAGATTTTCACTCTCAAGAATGCTGATAGCCACCATTGTTCTTTACATTGAGATGCTGAGTCTCATCACAGGCAATAGCTGCTGATGAAGAATCATTTATGTTGCTGGTGTCAGACTCCCATTATCATTATATCCTTCTTCATCAGTGTCGGATTGCTAACAGAGAGTAAATGATTGCTGAGTTAGGCTATTTAATACAAGATATTTATTCATTTTTAACTAATTTTAACTTTTAACTAATGTCTGTCTTTGTTTTGATCAGCAGTCAGTATCTAAAAAAAAAAAAAGTCAAATGGCTTCTAAAGCTGGAAATGAGAGCCTCAAGACATGAGTAATGATGTTATTAGTTGACCCTTTTGGAGTTGGCTCACTGACATCGAATTTGTGAGTGATTTTGGTCTCAGAGGATTTTAGTTGGGCGGTATTAGGTCCAAATATGTGTTAGCTGAATGTAGGGCTTGCAGCTGTGAATCAGAAAAAAAGTCCTCATGTCCCAGTAAAATCTCAATGGGTGCTGACATATTGTCCCAGGAGCTATTTCATTATTCACTGTCTGCGAAGCCGCTCCAGGATTTCTCTCTAAACGACATCTTCACTACAGTCTGTCGCTCTGCTGTTCACCTTAAGGCTGCTTTAAATTCACAATATAAAACCAAACGGTACAGTCTTAGATAGTACACAAGTATGTGAATTTCACCTTTAATTTTTAATAGATTATTTAATGCTTCAGCAGTTTGGATCATGTTCACACCACAAACAAATTGCTCCACAGTTAGATTAGAATCGGACTGAGGCCATCCCCTCCAGGAGGTCTTGGACCGATTGTTTTGGTGCAGAATCAAGTTTCTTTGCTAACATGTCCAAACGACCCTAACTTAAAGGGGAAATGCTCCAGGATCTCCAACAAACACTCAAAGTGAACTAGGTTTTAAAATGCCCTAAAGAACAGCAGAGCAAAAAGCCTAAATATACAGGAGACCGGGCCAGTTAAAAAAACAAGGTGAAGGTTGGTAATGCATGCAGATCGGCAGTGTTGGCTGCATTTTACACCTCCTTCTTTAACACTTGTGATGACTATATAGATGCTGCTTGCCAGAGCCATTTCAAAGCAGACAGCACATCAGAATGAGTGACAAGTGAAGGAGTGGGAACTTGAGCAACACTAAGGGAGGGATGGTACAAACAAATATTTCCTGCTTTAAGGCAAAAAAAAACAAAAAAAAAAAAAAAAAAAAANTTTTTTTTTTTTTTTTAAACTCAAAACATTCTGTTCAAGACTGGATATTTTGGAGTTTCCTAGAGTAACTTAGGTGTTCAGCTCAGGTATAATGCTGACCGCTGTGTAAATCCCTAGGAACAAATCTAGGTAAAATACGTTGCTCTTTCCCAATTGTATTCAGTTGTCCAACATCTCGGAAAATTCCACTCACAGCATCGCAGCCACCCACCATTATCCATCCTGCTCCTTTTCTCTTTGATTCTAACACTTATGACTTTATCAGGACTTAACCAGACACTAAGCTGAAAAAGATGTCCTTTTACTAGAGGGCTGTTTTGGTCAAGGAAGCGAAGCTGCGTTGAAAGTAAGCCCCGTATTATCATGTTTAAGTTTATCCCTTTGCACTGGAATTAATTCCACCAGTGTATGCAACACAACTCATTCTAAAGAGATTAGTAGTTTCTACTGCATTTGAAATAACACCAAACAGTGCTTGTCTTTTTTTCTCTACACAAACCCACAGAGATGCCATATTTGTTTTTTTCCCAAAATAACCCACTCTTCTTATGATACAATTACAAATTTCATGTACTTTAGCTTATAACAAGTATGTATTTATTCTATGTCCTTCTTAAAAAACATGTCTATGTACATGTAGCTCAAAATGCAATACAGGGAGGAGAAATATCCGTGCTTACATTGTTCTCCAGCAGACAAAGCAATAGCCTCCAAATCTTATCTTGTTTAATGCTGTCTTTCCAGAAACAGTGTCCTGTTCATTGTACCTGTGGGGGGAGAGTACTTTTATATCAACGTTGTCAGTGAACGCCTTCATATTCAGTAAAGTTGTGGATTACAGATACTTTCACCCATTGATCTGCAATCTGCTTTTAATTGAATTATTGCAAGATATAATTATAGTTGCATGTTGATGTGTGTTTAAATGTCTGCCGCTGGTTGGAAAGTGTGCAACAACAGTGAAACAGACTTAGGTCTGTGTGATTTTGGAGAGGTCTGTTCGGGTGCACCCCTGCCGACGAATGTGACAAAAAAAAAAAAAANAAAAAAAAAAAAAATAAAGGCACAACACAGAAATCTGCAGTGCGAAATGTGCTCTTTACAGTGTCCGAGTAGGCAGACAGTCAGCGTTGCAAATCAGGTCATCCTTGACACCAAAATTCCAGGCTGCTACTGGCCTGCCAGTGACAGTCCCGCTACTGATCCTCTCCTCCCACCTCCCAGAAAAAAATATCAAAGGAACACAGACTAGAAAAACCTCAGGAAAATGTCAGTTCATTGGCATAAATCTGAAATTTGCACCTTGTACTCTACGCCTGCATTAAAATGAGGCCCAGAGGGAGAATAAGTTGAGAGAGAGAGAGAGAGAGAGGATAACCACTTTTACACATGTATCTGCAACACCGCTGGGTTCATTCATCCAAATGAGGTTGTGGTGAGGTGATGGTGGTATTAATTGTCATAGAAATACTGTATCCTCAAAGACACACAATTACTTAAATTTGCCAGCTAATTTCTCCCATCATTTTTAGTAATAATTGACCATAGGTAACACTAGATATAGAGCTGCCTTTCTCACTAATACCCCACAGTCTGTGTTGGAGTCAGTTGGAGTGTCAGTGTTAAAAGGTTGTCCAGCGACCCGTGCAGACAGTCCACCTCAAATCCACGGTCAGACCCACCCGCTGAGTGGGTCTGACCGTGGGTCGCCGAGTAAAAATATGTTGACACAGAGAGATTACCTGGCTGATCATGCAGCATGAAAGGCATCGTAATGGCCGCATAAGAATTTGAACCTGTTAGGAACCTTGTTGAGTTGCATTATTTAATCGGCAACGTACAGAGGAGATTATTTATCCCTCAATAATCCTCAGTAATACATGGCATAATTCAACCCTTAAAAAAATTCATGTGTGAAAATTCCAAATTCAAGGGTGAAAAGGCTATTTTCAGCATACATGTAGCAATTTCTGTAAAAATAAATCAAAATTATCAGAGAGAGAGAAAAAGTAATATGCAGGGATTAGAGTTGTTTTACTTAAATTCGAAAGCATAACACTGTTTTTTTTTGTCAGTAAACTTGATTAAATGTCACAGTCTGCAGTTGTGAGTTATGAGTTATGAGTAATTTATTTTAAAAAAAAGTGTGAGGAGTAATCGGCAGCATGACTTAAGAGGTTTTTTTTTTTTAATTGGAAGAAAATAAATAGTGCTAGCTGGTTTGGAATATAATAGTGATGACTAAGGTTTCAGTCCATGAAATTAAAGGACGAGGACCATTTGTCCTTAACATCTTGTGTTAACGTGTCCTTTAAACAGACTGAAATTCCTGATGTTCATTTAAAAAATAATAGCACAAGTGTCAGAGGGTGTAGGTGGAGTGTAGAGCCCTCATTTAACTAACCTGCTTTCCGTGCCCACACATTGTGTAAATGACTTGACATGTTCATATCACGGGTCATCGGGTTTCTTGTGAAAGAGTCAGAACATGGTCAGCTCTGTATTGGGCAAACATGGGTTGAACAGGCGTCCTTGGTGCACATAAAAGAATGTTTTAACCTTGTGTCTGCTTTAACCCGGAATCTTTGAGCTTTTATTCAAACGTCCGTCGTGACTTTTACAGCGAATCTACTCCAGCACCTGTTGGTACACTGCCCCGACTTGTACAATTGATAGAATGTTTACAGATTAAAGTGCATGTGTGGAAGAGGATAGCGGGACGTAGCATTGTCCTTTCCCAAGCCTCGCTGCAAATTGAAGCTTTTAAAGTAGATCAGAGTGGAGTCAAGTAAACCGTTCTGTTACACTTGATGATGAGTTGCTGGACTGGAAAAGAAGTAGTTTGAAAACGTTACACTGTTAGCTGTCCTGCTACAGTTAGAACTGAAGAAGCCTTTCAGATGATCGGTGAAACATTTTCAAGCTACTTTTTCCAGTCCAGTGACTCATCTCCAGCGTTCCAGATACCTCTTCTACTAATGTGTGTATGTATACTGTATATATATATATATATATATCACTAAACACATACCATAATTTGGATTTTATTATGACTTAGCCTTTATCATGCAAGCACATGAAATCACAGAGAATTTAGAAGCTACAAGTCAACTTGTTATGATCCACTGTTTATTTAAACTAAAAGTAATTACCATATTTTATACCAACATACTAAAAAACTCTAGAAAAAGCAGATATGCAATAAGGAAATTAAAAACATAATAGCTTGAAATAAATAATGGAAAAAAAAGCTCATTGGGGAACAAAATCATACATGTGATTGGACAGATGATAAAAATGATTACATTCTTCTCTTTCATCTTTCTATCTACTTTGTTACTGTATTTGCTACAGTTAAGATACAATACAGTTTGCAGTACTAGGACAGCACTGATGATTACATCTCTGATCTCATACTTGTAGCCTTACCTGTCATGTTACACAAGGAGTATGCTAATTAGAATTGATGACAAAGTGAGACGAGGGAGACTGGAAACTATAATTATAATCAGGGTCTGGGTATACGTGGGCATTCCATGTGTCCTTAAAGCTGACACCTGCTTTCATGACTATAACTTTATCTCTTTAATAAGAGAAGGAAAAAAGAGATCATATTTGTGCTGTTTAGATACAATATATGTACTAGACTGATTGTGGATTTTTAAGGCTGATACAGAAATGAGTATTTTGAGGAAAAATAATATGTATATATTGCCCAGTGTATTTTGTTTTTTACATAAACACGACAAACATTTTTAATTAGGATTTCTCTTGTTCTCTTGCGCAATAATATTGTGCTTAGTGAGAATCTAGCTCTAGTAGAAATGGTTTCACACCCTAGAAAAACCATGTCTTCATGCATTTCATGTGTAGACAGCCCCATCGAAACACAAAGTGAACCTCAGCCATGACACCAAGGAGGCCCATCACCTTCAGAACTGTCGCTGCACCACCTTGTTACACCCTCCACTCTGCCTCATTAATGGCTGGCTGCCTGGGCTCTGATAACATGGCCAGAAATGTGGCAGCTCCCCACCTAACCTCCCTACAGCACCTGTTAGGTGATATGAAGGCTGCTTTTCCTCCAGTTGATTGCAAATGCCCACCCTCATATCATGCTGCAGCTGTGGCTCAAGTACTGCGTCTACACACTCACAGCCAGAGAGCTCAGCAGCAGTGAAAAGGTAGCATACTGTTCATATCGGCCGCCCACTAAAATGCAAAATTAAGGGAAGCAAACATCAATGACCAGTGCCAGTAGCTTCCAAGTGTAGTAGTTGTGGCAGAATGGTCTGTGAGTGATGCATTCAGCAGACATTTAAGGATTTAAGAACTGCATTTTCTAAAAGTACTCCATATGACAAAATTAGAAATCTTAGTGAATGATTTGTAGTGCGGGTTTATTTGGACCATGCACCTGCTGCATTTTGTCTTTCTAACGTAGCTTTATTCGCTGTGCATACTAGAAGCTTTGCAGAGTGATTTTAAAGTGGAAAAATATTGACCTCCACCGAACACAGGACAATTAAGCAAAACATCAAGATCAGCTTTACAGTTATTTCAGGCAGTATTTGGTTTATCCTACAGATACGTGTAAATTTTTGTAGTGTACATTGTTTTTAAATCAGGTTGGTTAAAATGATCTGCACACACTTGCATTTCATCAGTGTGTTTTAATATTTATATCCATTGTTTCCTGAGTTGAATTTATTTGATGTTTGATTGGATAGTATTCCAAACATTCACTGTCTTCAAACTGCCTGTTAATAAACCCACATCCTTTGTGTAGCTTTATCTTTACTGAGCATTGTTACTGTTAAACAATCAGCCATACAGTGTCTCTCCAGCTGTGAAATATATGGCTGGCTGGAGAGCAAAGGCTAAATCCACAAATGGCATGTCTGGCAGAGATCTGTTGAAATGAGGAGCAGTCAAGTGAGGTGAACTTTTGGTAGTTTGAGGGCAGACCCACTTTATTTGACATACACCAGGGACCTGTGTTTTCTCAGAATGGTAAATACAGTATTTGGCAGTAGGTGAGAGAAACACTTCCTCTCTGCCTAGATAATGAAATGGGCTGACACAAAAACATAGTGTGTTATATAAATATCTGGTCACTTAATCTACATTAACCCTAATACAGATGACATTAGGGGTGGGCAGTATACACAGTACGTATATATGCCTGTAGAATTGGAAAGGGTTGGTTTGGATTGGACTAGTTTTTATTTGACACACAATAGTGCGAGCTTTAGAAGCACAAATGTTAACTAGTTGTTTGTTGAGCACTGAGATACAGTTCCTCATAATCGCAGACATTTTTGGTTTTGAGTTGATAAAAGAGGTTGATTAAATTAATAACTCTTCCAGCAACTGTCATCCTGCAGTCTGCATTTCTTTATTCTAGTCCTTGTCTGAGTTTTTAAAAGAAAACCATTCAACTACAACAAGCACAAGCAGAAACTATTTGTATTTTATTTGGTCCTGCTTCTGTAGTGCTGTTTTTCCTCAATTTGATCACATGCTGTGTCTTTTTATAGCATGTGAATGTACGTTTGACAAGGACATACCTGTAGATTCTGTTGCTTTACCTGTAAGCTACATTTTCTTTTCTTTCATATGAAAATGTATTTTAAATTGTGCTTTTGGGAGCCAGTGTGGTTTGTTTAGAATTACACTGCAAGCAAACTAAGGTTTATTAATCAGTCACATGGACTCTCAAATAGCTTGTATATTGGAGTGTTGGGAACCTGTCATCCTGGCAAGTTAAATGCTTTGAGAGTGGGACGTGGAAAGATGAATCGGGCTAAAGTTCCCATAAATATACTAGACATTATTGACTTATCTGACCTCCTGTCTGTAATTTACCGTTCAGTTAAGATCTCATGAGGAAATTATTCAACATGATCATCAGTCAGGACTACAGTTTCCCCTCAATTCATTTTGTTATGTAAGCATTTCCGAGCATGAGAACCACCGGCTATCATATGTCAGCCTTTGCATTTTGGAATTGTTTATTGTAATATGTTTGGATTTTCAGTGTTGCTTTAAGAAGAAAGAAAGCTTCACATTTTTAGGTGGTCTCTGTGTTTATTTTGGTATTTAGTGAACCAAGGGAAGCAAACCAAAAGGGCAGAACTACTCCGATCATGAATTGCTTGCATTTTATGAAGAACTTTTGCCCTCTACTCTGTTAAAACAATCTTCAGGCCATAAAGGAACTGCTGGTTGATTTCTATAGGAAGAGATGGCCTCTGACTCCAGTTACCAACTGTGGGGGTTAACGTCGAGGTGGCTTAGCCTAACCCTGGAGATACATGACAACAAACTGACTGAGGCAGCCATTGCAACGTGCTCACAAGGAGGGACAGAAAAGGCTTCTCTTCCAGAGGAGATTTGTTGATTATAATGTATGCTGATGTTATACAAAGTCTTACAGCATGTTATATTTTTATGCTGCAGTGTGATAGAAGCAAAGTCATAGCGAGGTGGAGGAGGATTCCTAGATGGAGAGCATTTTTTTAACAACCTTTGCACACAGCTGTCTAGACTCAACACAACAGACCTTCAGCCATTTAACTCTCAACATAGTCTTTCTTTCTTTCTTTCTTTCTTTCTTTCTTTCTTTCTTTCTTTCCCCCATCCTTCTGCCTGTCTGCCTATCTAAATAAATTGCCCAATCACTAATTCACTAATTATTTTAACCCAGTAGTAGGACTGCCGTTGCATTCTGGGAGGACAGGGAGCAAATGAGGTGAAGCAAAGACAAGGACGCATAAATGATGAATGTGGGAAGACTCCTGCTGGATCTGGACATGCTTCCCCCAACCCTGCAGAGCTGTCTGTACGCCACAATAATGATCTGAATGACACGGACAGCTTAGACCGAGATGAGAAAGACGGAGAAAGGAGAGACAGGCAGGCATTCAGACATGTAGACTGAATGTATCCGCTAAAAGGAGAAGTGCAACTTTTTGTGAAGGAAATGATTGGTGGTGGAGGGAGAATAACAAGGTCAGCAATAGAATCCGCACATTCAACATGGACCTACGCCATCAGCACAAACTGCACTGTAGCCCCTGAGCATTGTTTGCAAACAGAATTGTGTTCATCACAGCAGCAATGGAATTCACCTTTTCAAATGATAAAGCCATGAGGAGCATGATGGAGTGTTTTGCATTTAGTTTGAAAATCTATCTTTTTTTTTTTTTTTGNGTATAAGTTTATATGGGAAGAATGTCATTTTAGGGCTGTTTGTATTATTATTATTATTATTATTATTATGATTTTCTAATATATTTTCTTATTTCTTTTAGTATTGTTTGGGTGTTTCTCAGTTTTGCCCATTGATTAAACAGTCTTGGTCAGACAAAACAGAACATTTGCTACTAAAAGGTCACTGTTATCATTCAGTTAGTCCTTATTGTTTTCTGAGCTGCTGTCTTTTATTGTGATTTGTAAACAATGTCATAAAATCTATTTCATCTGATAAAGTGATGAAAATGTCTTTTAGATAAGCTTTCTCAAGTCAGTTTTGGTAATATTAGCTAACCTTCTGCTGTTGAAAACAATTTCAAGCTTTGCAGTAAAGGTCATGGTGACATATTATGCTTTTTATTGTTGTCTCTCACTTTTATTGTGTAACATAGGGCGTATGTGTTAAACATTTTTAAAACTTGAAGTTGATGCCTATAGAAATGCATCCAGTAAGATAAACCCACAGATCCTGAACTGCTCTGAAAGCTTTGTTTTTGATTAGTCCTTCAGTTCTGTAACATGTTTACATCATCATGTAACATATTTGAATTTACCTGCTTACACACCCAGTTAGACACACTTGCAAGACTAGTAGGCAAGTATTTGGTCACATCCATAATTCACAGGCCGAAGGTGTTCCCAGGCCATACCTGATGCAGCTGGCCAATCAGAACAGAGCAGGCTCACTGGGAGGGGAGGCCCTTAAAGAGACATTGCCTTAGTGTGCACATTGTATATAGCTACACATTAGACCATTCCTACAAACAAATGGAGCAGAACAGAATACAATGGAGCTTCTCCTGCGGTCATTAGACAGAATGACTACTGGATAAATAATGTAGTATTAGCCGTAAGGATTACCGTGGTTCTGTAAAATAATTGTGGTGGAAAGAGTGTCTAATTTAATTTATGGGACTGTCTCTGTGTCAGCCCTGTGATAGACTGGCGATCTGTCCAGGGTGTACCCCACCTCTCGCCCTATGACCGCNTTTTTTTTTTTTTTTTTTTTTTTTTTTTCTATTTGGATCTTATTTAAAGTCCAGGCATTATTTGAGGTGGCTTCTATTTGAGAATTTCCAGGATATAATTAGTGAGATCTCATGTGTTTTCTTCAGGCTCATTAGGTACATCTGTTCTCTGACTCTTTGTAATATAAAATGATTGTGGTAACACATTACAAAGCTACAAAGTAAAATATCAACAGAGCAAGGTGACCTTCTCTCACTCCACCACATAAAGGAAGCATTGCTGCCAATAAGCTGGCATGCTGGGATTATAATAACTTGTTCGAAAGTTAAAGTTTTTATATTTAGCATCAGAGTAGCTGTCTAGCTGCTACAACAGAAATTCACTTGGGTCAAAGTCTGGTGAATATGGAGGGAAAGCCAGGCAAGCGGGCACTTCTTGCCCTTTCTTGCTCTTTCTTGGACTTTAAATAGGACTGACATAGCCTCAGTGCATGGTTAGAATGACTGTGGGGCTGAAAATGAATCAAAAAGTGTGGGAAATCACAAGTTTTGAGAGAAAATGAATGGCATGCCATTGTAGAGAAGAGTCATGGTGTATTACCATTACGTTACCATCTCCAGAGTACAGAGAGAAACATTCCCACACCTGAATGTTCATCAACATGTTTTACAATAGGAATTATGCAGTTACACTGTCCTATTGTTGAGTTGGTTTTTGTTTGGCAGTAATCTGGAGTAGTCCATTAAGGAAACTGTCTGCTACTACTTAGTGAAGTAAGGAATTCCTGCTTTCTTTAATTTTCTATCTTGAATGCAGATGATGCCCTGTCTCATAAAGATGTTGGCCTGATATACAGTTTTTCCGTTGGTGTGGACCCTTCAGCATCGCTTTGGATGAAAATGACTTGTTTGATGAACATCTTCATACCATGACTTGCACTGCCCCCTTAGAAACTTTCAGGTTAGGTGAAATTAAAAGCTGGAATAGTTTTTCAGCTCTCATGAAAACAGTTTCAAATTACTACAATCTTCTTCATTAAAGTTATTTTTAGGCATTATTATAAAAAAAAAAATCATTAAAACAAAATGTTTTCAAAGTAAAGCACTATGTATCAATTTCTAGTATTAGTCATTCATTAGTCGACCAAAACTATTCACAGTCAAGATGTGTAACAAGATATTCAGATACATTCAACAGTCTTTATTTTTTAGCACAAATTAGTGTTTAGGTAACATAAAATTACTGATTCATTTCAAGATAAGTTACATTAAAAAATGCTCTTGTATTTGACTATGATATGTTGTTGATAATGAAGATGATCACTGAGTTGGTAAAATCCTCTAAAACCCAAATTCAAGCTAATAACCTCGTAGTGTGTAAAGCCTAGTGAACACTGTATGTTTTTTGGGCCAATTTGACCCCAATTTGGTCTGGCCCGACTCATTTTAGAGTCAGATCGAATTTCCATCTGACCCCCATTAGACGTGCTGTGTAAGCAGGTTAGGGTTAGGGGTTGAGGATGCATTACTGACCTCTACGTTGTGAATTACAAGCACAGCCATGTTTTTCAGTAATATTGGAATTGTCAAGAGAAAAAGCCAAGAAGAGGTTCTGTTGAAATGTACAGTAAGTACCCCAGTTAGGTGTATCGACCGTGACATACAATCTAAGCGCAGAGATTGGGGGGAGCTTTAGCTGTGAAGGATGGTTTCAATCATACAGTTTAACGTAACACAGTGCATATGATCACTGAAAGTCTTCTCCAGTGTCTTCTACGTCTACTATGCACATCACTACACAAGGACATTGTTTAGTGAGTCCAGACAGTGATTTGGACTGAGAGTGGTAGCGTATGCTGCAGGATTTAGGTGATAATCAAGTGTATATCCTCCAAACAACTGATGTTTTGTTTTTCTCTCTATTTTTAGGCACAGCTTTAATGAAGAAACAGACCTGCTGACATTCTTGCAGAAGGGACCCTCTTGAAGAAGTATGGGGTCACCATGGAAACCACTTCTCCTTCTGTCTGTCATTAGTGGCCTTTCAGGTAGGTTGTTCGCAATTTAGCTTTCAAAGACAGAAGTAAGGAACAGTTGTGCTCAACTGGAAGTGCCGTACATGCTGAAACTGACGGTGACAACATGGCAGTTGTAAATGCGACAGCTTGGAGAATCATTATTTATGAATGCAAGAGAGGTTTTGTGGGAGAAGAAATCTGCATCTTAAAAATGCTGCATCTGAGAAGAAATGAAGATGTCATGGTTTGTTGAACATTGTGAGCTTTTCCCAGGCTCAGGGTTTGTCACAGGCTTTATGGTGGCTATAAACAAAAGGAAGTCACAGAAAAACACGACATACTGACATTTCAACTGTAGTTTTCCATCCTAGCAATTTGAGCAGCATTTTATTTATTCACACCTTTCTAATCATCATTTGATAATTACTTTTGAGGGTGTATACTTTTTACTCAGTAGGAATCAACAAACTCTGACCCTGGAGTTGTTAGTGCTCTGACTTATGAACAGTCGGTCATTAAACATGCGTGTAAAATTCTGTCTGACCCAATGCACATCTTCCACTCAGAATATGACTCCTCCCCTCAGGCAGACACTACAGAATCCCACCTTGCAGATCCTTCCGCCTTAAGCTGTCATTCACCCCAACCTCCATCAGACTCTTGTACCAAGATTTATATCTGAATGCACATAAGTACTTGGTCCATTTTAGTCTCATTGCCACATTGATCTTAGCATTTTTAAGGTGGGCATATGTGCAATATCTCTTCTGGCTGCTACTAATTATTATATGTATCTACTATTATTATTACTATTATATGTCTCTTCTGTGTTGGTCTTCTGTGATCCGCACTCTTGTAGCAAGATGTACTGTATATTTGTATATTCTAAGACGTTGTGTGTCGTTCATTACTGACATAAGCAGCTCTGTGTCTTTTTGTCCAAGACAAGCTTCCATTCAGGGACAATCAAAGCTCTTCTCTTCTCTTCTCCTCTCCTCTCCTCTCCTCTACTCTGCTCTACTCTCCAATCCATTAACCCTTGTTTTCTGGTGGTAGTGGTNGGGACGCACAGGAAGATGAAGCAAGAACGGAAAGAAATGGAGGCACTGGATTATTTACACAATATTGTACACGATATCAATATTTCATTTTTTAATATCACAGTTATCAATACCGGTGTATCGCGACACCCCTAGTCCAGAGCATGTTTTTGCTCTTTTTTTAATGGATTCTGCCCTTTTTAACGGCTCTCTCTGTCTTCACCCTGCCAGAGGAAGGTTCAGGCTTGCTTTTGCCCTTGCTGAGCTTTGTTTCTGGGAGTCAAACTCACAGTGCTGACCTGCTTGTTAAACCTCACTATTAAATAGAAGCAACTGTTTCCTGACTTTTGACCCTTGGTTTTGACACCTGAATAAATTTTCACAGTCTTTATGAAAAAGGTTGGATTTACTATGAATTGGGTGTCACATGCTACAAATACAGAGGAAAATTTGCCTCTCTTTGTCACATGTTGTTAATGACCTCTAAAACGATGTTGAAAATTTGTATGCAAATGCTGTTTGTATTTTAAATGCTATTTATCACACGTGAGGTCATAGTGAAATTTTAATTGAATTTGAGACAGGATTTTTATTTGACTACATATATCAGCAAGTAGCATAATAACTTCATCACAAATGAAATGAACCAATCCTATTTTTTTCTAAACATTAAAAAGGCAAGTCTGTACTATTATGTTCTATTATTATGAATATTTTGATCAATTTATCCTGCTATTAAATGACCAGGAAATGCAAATTCTCACATTTGATGTGTTGCTTTTTTTTTTTTTTTTTTTTTTTTTTTTTTGTGTGGCTTAATCTCATGTCAATCAGTCACTGCCTCAGACTAAAACAAAATATGTACGTTCACCAGCAGGACAGTCATATTGCTCAGAGGTTTTGCTTTGTAATGAACTCACAGGTTTGCCCATCACATTTTCTGAGCATTGCACTCACTTTTTCAGCCTATCAGAAGGAACCCATTAATTCTTTCCAGTAACAGCTACATAAAACTTCATTGCAAAAACTAAGACCCTTTTTTTTTTTGCACATAATGCTAGCCCTGGTCAATGGTTGATTCTCTCTTCATCTGTTATTGCTGCTATTGGCCTTTAGGGACTCCGAATTGTACTTAAGGGTGAACACCAACATGAGTATTGCTGCTTCCCTGTCCATATTCAGTGATTTGGCGGTAGAAGACTACCTGTGTAGTGGTGTCTCTTGGTTTTTGTGTTGCTTTATTTGATATTTCTGGATCCTTCTCTGCATCTGTGCTCAGCTCCAGCACTGTACCTGTAGGAGAGCTTTTGGACGTTCGGCCACTTTACCCTTCCCTGGCTCCATGATCAATGGAAGTAGCCTGCCTCTGCTAAACCATTTTTGGTGTTGGTGATGGCTCATGGCTATTGATATCATCCTTCCAAAATGGAAGTGTTTTTTGGCTTTTCTAGGTTAGCATGTCTCTTTGGGTGTCTACTGGATAACTTCATTTACCTTCATCATACTCCTTTATGCATAGGAGGCCCTCTCTTCTCTTTTTCCTCTGGCTGAGGTGAGATGGACCAGTGTTATTGGCCTGTTTTTGCTCCTTTGTAAGGTCAATTGGGGTTATTTTCATTACTTTCCTGAGTGTAAAGGGGTTCTGGAAAGTGGCCATTTTGTTCGGGCAGGGTTCACAGCCTGTTGTGTCATGTTGGTGTAACAGTGTGACAAATACAAGTTTAGAACTTTGCCCACGTAAGCCTATAGAGTCTGTTTGAGGGCAAACCCTGAAATAGAATGAGGGTTTCACATTGTAAATCTAGGTCTGCGTGCAGAGTGAGAGCCCTCTAACCTTGTCAGCCTTGTCTGCGCTTGGAACACTGACTTTGTGGAAGCTGTGTATGTGTGTGTGTGTGTGTGTGTGTGTGTGTGTGTGTGTGTGTGTGTGAGAGGCTGGTAGAGGTATGATTCATGTGTCTGTCCTGATTGGCCAAACGCTCTTTGCACACTTTTGGTGGGTGGCCAAGCGCTTCTCATAGAACTAAAGTTACAATGCATAACCATCATTACATTACTGATAGCCAACATGTACACAGGACGAGGCAGCACTTCATTCCAGCTCTGATTTGGCTCCGTCACATCTCTGCTGCCGTTCCAGTGTTCACTGGACATGTTTCAGCAGCCTGGTTTTCATCAGGCATGAGAAATTTTGTGTTCTCTCTCTCTCTCTCTCTCTCTCTCTCTCTCTCTCTCTCTCTTTCCCTGACATCACATGAAAAAAAAAAAGATTTAACCATACCCCTTTAACAATGATTTATAGTCCTGAACACTTGAAAAGTGTAATTAAATATTAATTTAAAGTGCATCATGAACAAATGCAGGCATTTATACCTATTTTTGTATATTCAACTGAACGTCACGCTTCAGAGACACAAGCCATTCTTGCTAAAATCGGCTTGGTGCGTCAAGATATGAGCCAGGGAGCGGAGAGATGAGCCACATACAAGACGTGGCTTTGTTTTTACATTTAGTGAATCACGCACCCATTTTGAATAACGATGCATTTCTCTTTTGGGAACAATACTCACCTGACATTCATTAGTATTTCCAAAAATAATTATTTTCTCAAAAACTGAAAAACTGTTTTCTGGGCACATTTGTTAGGATGATTCATTCAGCTTTAATTGTGGTCCATATGGTGTTTTACTTCATGACAGTGTAATGACTGTTTTTTAGTCACATGGTGGTTATCTAATTTGTTGTGCTGCAGCAGCTTGAACCACTGAATCACATGGACTTGCATCTCTGGTAAGTGATAAAACACGCCTCCTTAGGGAGCAGGTGAGAGTGATTCAGGGGGGTCGTGGCAAAGTGTGCGAGTAATAGTGCAGCTGCACACACTCATTACTTATGTGGACATTATTTATGTACTGATAAAACCTTAACTTCATCAAAACTAGAAATTTTAGGTTAGTATTTGCAGTGAATTAATGTGTGGGGAAAACAAAGTAGAAATAGTTTAAATAATATTTACTTTTCATATACACACTTAGATCAACATTTGGACTTGTTTCACTAGACAATTTGTCAGACAAGTCAAAAGAGAGAATCTGGAAAGTGATATCACATAAGGAGAAGGGGCCACGCAAGGTCAAATACAAATGTAATAGTAGTACTAGAAATAAAGAAAAATCCCAATGAGTGTGCACTGATGATGTTAAGAAATATAAACTCATATTAGGAGTGGATGATCTTCAGTTATTCACAAATCATTATCAAATTTTGCACTGCTTCCAGATTGATTATTAGTATGGGAAAATTTAATTTAAGAACACTATATTTTCCATGAGCACCATATGCTAGCACGTCAACACATATCAACCCACAAGCTTTTCATCATAATAAAGTCTCATGCTCATCTTGCTGTCAGTAATTAATGGTAAATCTGATCAGTGGTCAATAGGATGCATTCCCAATGGCTAACCAGACTCACCTATCATGACAGGATCATAATTTCTGCTGCTGATTTCAATGTTTCTCAGGTTCTCACTTTGAAGTTGTACTCAGAAAGTCATACACTTAGAAGGACATTACGTCTTGGAGCTCTTGATGAACTCCATGTTGTCAATGCTGGACCACATTGCCATAAAACTCAATATTTGAAGATAATAATAATGAAGATGAGGACACGCTGAGGAGTATCGAGTTCTCCCCCTTTGCAGCGTTCTTCAACAAAATGACCTTGCTGATAAATTAAACCGAAATCACTAAAGTTGGTCCCATTGCCACCACAACTTTAGTTTATTAAAATCTGCAGTGTCATTTCCTGTGTATGTACACAGCACCTTGTGAGCCTCATCTGGTTTGCAAGTCCAAACATTAATAATTTGGTCAACCTTCAACCTCAACTTTATTTTTCATTTATTAGGGCTTGCTGCTTCACGCGAGCCTTAAAAAAAAAATGCAAATACAACACAATAAAACTGTAGAATTTTGGCACACAACAAATAACTGACACTACAGAATTAATAAAACTGCTGATACAATCACATGGAGCAGAGGGCGACACAGTGTGGATATTGGCACAGATCAGTAAACCGCAGTACTGTGAAACTTTGCTGGGTCCTGTGCTGTTTCTTGAAGCAAATCAGGTCATGATGTAGTAAAATGTAATTCCTCAAGTGAAAACCAAAGATACTGTCGTAGTCATAGTGTGACAGTGCAGTTAATAAGAAAATAACAATGACAAGTGTTAAAAAGAGCCTAATAGACAAGATGCATACACATTGGATATGCAAATAAGTCATAAGTAAATATAAATTTATAAACTATAAAGCGTGTGTCACTGCCGGGCTTCTACTCCAGGGGATACTGACTGAATACTAATGTGAGAGAAAAAATGTTAAATTTGCATGTAAATAATCTAGGAGAGGTAGTGAAACTTTTAAGATTCTCCATACAGACTGAATGTAAAAATCAATGCGTAAAACCTTAGTAGTAAAGATTTTATAGAACACAATACAGTTCAATGCTTTGTTGAAAACCGGGCATCTCCTCTGTCATTATCATATTGGGCAAGACTCATAAAGTCCAAAAAAATATATATATATATATCACGCTAGCAACACACATGTAGACAAATAAATGCCATGATAATTGAAGCTTCCCTTACGTTAATCAGCGCACAATTGTCCCGTTACTGACATGTTGTTGTAAGGTGTGTCGCAGGTAAAATGCTGATGAAGCTCAGCGTGTTAATGAGCTGCTTCATATTATGTTATATTGCTTCATGTTATCTGCCGGTAACAGGTATTTATAACATGGTTGCGTGACAATATTTGCCCTTGTCGACACTTTAAGCCTGGCACTGTGTTTTATGAATCCCGCCCAATGTGTATTCCTTCTATTTTTTTTAGTAGTACACTATCCCTATCAAAAAAACTTGTTTTTTTACTGATTGTGCTGTAATGTGTGACGTACCAGCCAAAAACCACATTCTTTTACCAGCTGAGTCATGATGGTTTCTCTCCGTTAAACTTGAAAGATATTGTCAGCGACAGAAACGTGCTAAAATCATATATGCTGTCTCTCTAAGAGGCCCATAAATTCAAACTGGCTGGCTTGACATTAAAGCCTTTGTTCCCCTTTTATTTGCAGTCATTAAGTTAGTCATGTATGTAATACTCTGCCACCAGAATTTACAGCTAAATGTGGCGAATACATGAATAAAGCTTTGGAAAGGCACACAATATTAAGATGTTAAAATGATAGTGATGTCAGATCTTACACCTTGTAATCTTTCCACTTCTAAAGTAATGGAGCCATTAAATCAAGAAATACTTTACTGTTCCAACATAAACATTTGATGCCATGTCACCATTTAGAGTTAAAAAGTCTGGATTTTCTGGAGCTTAATGAGTTAAATTATGGAGAGTTTTAGATTGAGTTTCAGTCTCTGTTAGGCAATTTTGGGACAGCTGGGACAGCTTTTTTTTTTTTTTTTTTTTTAAATGTTCACCTGTGAGCCTTTAGTCTTTTAGTTAGATTTTGTTAATTGTAATTTTTCCTTCAATTTTACTCACTCATATGATGTCAGGACATTATTTATGCATGACCATGATTACCCAATTTTTAAAAAATGAGCTGGCTCAACCAAGTTTCTCTGTCGTTTCCATGCAACCTGTTACGAATGAAACCAGCTTTGTGCAGTGTTTTTATTTATTTATTTTTATTTAATTGAAAATTGAACATATTCACATTCTCGAACATTAACTTCATATGTAGCGTAGAAGCAATGATCACTTTCCTTTTATAGGTACGGGATATGAGTTCATTTCTTCCCATTTCTACTTCTAGTCCGCATCTTCTTAATAGATTACTGTATGTTTGCGGAATTGGAGAGTCAGGAGACGAAACACAGTATAGACAAATAAAATTTTATGGGTATGGCATAGAAACCATAAAGAGAAGATACATGCAGTACATCAGTTTTGACCCCAGGCATGTTGTTGTGCTCATAACAAGCAATGGCAGGTCTTTATTTTCTTTGCTTTCTTTGTTCATTGGCCTTGGGAGCAATTTTCTCAGCTCATTCATGCTCTCAGCTGGCTTTTATCACATTTATTGAAGGAACCCACATTTCCTGTCTTTATCTGTCCACACATTAACACCTGACATTGTCTCATCAGCAAATAAAGTCAAATTAGGTAAATTAGTGCAGCTCTGACATGATAATTGCATTCATTTTTGAATTGTGAAAAGTTTTGAGATTCTGGCTTGTTGATTCATCTCATCCAACAATTATTTATATGGGCATAGGCTAGAAAAATACATAAGATGAGTGGTTTCCCTCCTTCAGTCGAAGCAGCGGTACGAGTTGAGTATGTTTTTAACATTCTGTCAGACGTGTCACATTGTAGTAAGAGTTCTACACTTCAAACTGGTTTTCAATGTTATCAGCAGCAGGAGTAGCAGTTTCCAGGAGAGTAATGCAGTCTTTGTCTATTATTATACTTTTGACATGCTCGCTTGTAGAATGGATTATTGACCTACTGTTCCCTCTGAATATTCTGTTCTATTCTATTTTATTTCCCTCTCTACCATCCCATCTGTTGTATTCTGTGTATTTAAATAGGGCAGCAAAATTAGGTTTCTCTCATGTTTTAAAGAGGGCTGGGCAGCCATGATGTCTACAGTCATTTTTCTCCGCCGCTCCGCCCCTGATTGAACTACAATGTTGCTTGGAGTGTTAACTGTGCTATGGTAATTCAACTGTGCCTCGGCTAACTCTGAAGGTATCTCAATATTAAAAGTGGGTTGTGGGGAATATAGATGTGTAGTGCTGTATAAGTGATGCATGAAGTCATTTTCACCAAGGGCAAGGGAGTCATTCACCAGAAATATGGCTTTCGTATGGGGAATTGGATGAGTATTTGCATGCATTGCACAGAGCTGGCCATGCAATGAATACATTGCAGCGATTGTATGTATGCCGTGAAAAATAAAAATAAAAAAAACATGAGTTTATTCAAATTCACTCTGTTAGCCCCTACAGACGTAGGGGCTAACAGAGTGAAGAGTTTTTACAGTTAGCCCCTACGTCTGTAGGGGCTAACTGTAAAAAAAAAAAAAAAAAAAATTCAAACTAATTGATATAGGGCCCTTCACATAAAAATACTAACATCCCAGTAACCCTAATGAGATAAATGTAGCAAATAGTAGCATACAACATCAATAACTACTCACTTCTGCACTTAACTTTCTAAAGTTCACATTTTGTAGAGCTAAACTATTACAAATACAAGTTTAGGACCTATTTTAGGCTTTCGATCAGCGCCTGGTGGACTTTCTCCAACTGGCAGAAGAATCAGGGTTGTGACAAGCTCTCATACTTTCACAACTTCAGCCCAGAACATAAAAAGAAGCACAAAAAAATTTAAAAAAAAAAGGAACACCGAGTGTTGATTTCTGTGTGCATGAGCAGTTGGGCACAGAATTTACACCTTGGCAATCATCCTTGTTCAGTGTGTGCAGCGATCAACACTTTAATCAGTACCCAGGGATTTGGAATTTGGCATCTCGGAGTACAGGAGTACATAAAACCAGCCTGTTTGCTGGTGCCAGAGTTTGTGAATTAGAGCCTTGTTATCATGCGCCACATAGCTCAAAGCTAATTACAAAAGTGTTGTCACTTGTTAAGGATTGAAAATACAGAAACTAGTGCTGATTTTGTGATATTTTTATAATAGTGCACTGTTTATGTAACTGTACGGATTTTAAATTCAAATGAAACACTTTGGATAAGGACAGAGCAGATACATCCATCCACTGTCTCCCTCAGCATTAGCACCATACATCATATTACACCACAGCGCTTTCCTTGTTAACCTGGAAAGGTTGAAGGAAGGCAATGCACACTCATAAAAATCCTCATAGTATGCTAAGGATCAGGAAAACAGACTGGGTTTTAGTAAGTCGTCTGCTCTGATAGGAGGTGAGGATGCATATGATATATGGATTGTTCTGTCTGTAATGATATTCCACTGAATAAATGGTCTCAAGCATAATCAGCTTCAGTCAATATAATCTCCCAGTGAAGGTCTTCATTAATCTTACAGGCTATGGCTAATCATGTCCGTCCACTCCGGCCCTCGTGAGCGTCTCACCTACTTGCTGTATGTTATTCTAATTAATTTTTCACATCGTCGTCCTCAGGCTGCAGACGAGATTCATACATTGTCTCCTGCGCTGCACCAGCTCAGTGATGTAATACAAGCTAAAGACTTTTCCGTGATGCTTTCCCGTTCCATGTTTTCCCAAGTCTCCATACTTCTTACTTGAAACAGGTCATCCTCCCTTTAACCTCACCTTTACCTTCGTCTCAAAGCTGCAGGACTCTCCTCTGTCATAACCCAGCTATAAAAGCCTAGCCTTCATGAAAATATGTCTGCGCTCATATAGGTTTGATGCTGAATTTATAGGCTAGTACACTAAAAAGTGATGTATGATGCTATCAACAAGGTAGCATGTACATTTTCCTTTTTTGTTCTTTGCTCAAGTATAAAAGAGCCATTGTCTCCTACGGTGATGTTATCATGAAGGTGAAAGGCCTGAAATGATCACTCATGGCATTGCTGTAGAGCTCCCTGACACGAAGCAGGTGCAGCCCTTTTGACATGTGCTTCCGATTTTGTACCCTCTGAAAGATAGGGATCAGCGGGATCTGCAGGGGTCATTGCTTTTATCAGATGAAGGTGACAGCTGACAAGAGCGAGTGCTTGTCGGCTTCAATAGTCAAACAAACAAAAGAGATTTTTTTTTTTTTTTTTNTTTTTTTTTTTTTTTTTCATAGATGCTGCATTTGTCAGGATTTAGCCTCAGTCGGAATGTTATTTTCCCGGAAAAGAAATCTGACCTCTTATGACTTGCGCTTGACAGAACAATAAGAGGATCTGGATGTGTATGCAAAATCAAAGTATGCAAAATTAAACCTGGAAACGATTTTAAAAAAGCCAAAAACAAAACAAAAGAACAAAAAAAAAAAAAAAAAAAANAAAAAAAAAAAAAAAAAAAACCTAACTAAAAGCCAACTGTAAAGGAGAGAAAAGAAGAAATGCTGGAGGTTCTTGTTAATTTATAACCTGTTTGGTTTGATTCTTTGTATTTAGCTTCTTTTTTCTTTATTTAGATTAAGTGCTTTTACATTTGACACCTTAAATTTTAGCTCTGCTTTCTGTTGGTAAACTTTCTGACATACTTTTCTATGTAATACTACTATTAACAACAGTAACATCAACAATAATAAAAAAAAAAAAGTTCTGCACTTCTCAAGAAATTATGCTTTACATTGAGTGTGAAACAGAACAAATAATAAAAAATTATATAATATGGTAAACTAGGGCTGTCACAATATCAGATTTACATGATTATTGTGGCCAAAAGAATTCACGATAACAATATTATCACAATATCTATAGAGAATTTGAAAAATAAATAATTCTATCAGTCAAATTCATCTTTAACTTTGTTTATTGTGCATTTTGTCTCTTTTTTGGTAAATGAATTAGACTCAAAATAGGAGTGTAGGGAGGTGGAGAGAGTCTGAAACCAGAACTGTACAAAAGGTACAAAACGAGCAATTCCACTTAATGGATCGTGTAAAGGAAGCAGATCACCTGATAAACAAAAGATCCACAAATCTAACAAATAACCAGGAGAGAGAAAATCCTGTCAAGTCCAACGCCATGGTAACTTAGCTTTAACAACACAACTAAGACCGTAATGGAACATTTCCCGTTTCAGGGCTAGCAAGCTAACTGCTACTTCCTGTCTCTACTGTGGTGAAATCTGCAGGATGATGGAGGTGAAGGTGGGGAACAGGTTGGTGGTATCGCCCCCTTTTGCGGTTCCTGTCGATCAGCATTTCCTGCAGACTGGGGCGAAACCCGACTGCTGGACGTCAAAAAAAAGCTTGTTTAAAAAATGTGACTTTTGAAAAATGTAGTCAAATTTCAGAGTCCAAGAGCGTTTTCAAAACCTAATTAAAGTTAGTAAAGTTTGTTTTTTTTAACTAAAGTTAAAAACAAAATATTCAGTGTGTTTTCAAGTTAAACAGAGCACAAAGTTCTGATATATCCACATGACAAATATATTAATTTTTGTATTTTATCATACCACATAAACTTCATGTGGTTTTTAACTTCATTCTATTAAAAGTCACACTTAGAAGCAGCAGAAGGCTTAGTGTAGTTCAACACTAAATCATCAGGTTTATATGTTAATTGAGCTGATTCTTGGAACGGTAAATGGCTTCACTGACTACCAACTAACTAATTGCTTTGCTTATCAATTTTCAAACGAACAATACCTGCAGTTTTAAACAGAATTCTCTATCCTACTTTCCCCAGAATACTGTCTGTATTACAGTAATTGCCTTCTTTCCATTTGTAGATAACAGTAGTTTTGCAGCTGACAAGTCCCAGAGGGTACATAATTATTTCTCACTTTTGTTAAGTTCTTTTTTTTTTTTTTTTTTTTTTTTTTTTCTTGGAGTATAAAACACACCCCATTCCTCTCTCCAAAGCTCTGATTAGACACTTACTGAGCTCCAAGCTTCTGGTCTTTTGCATTTTTCTTCACGCATTATAGCGTTCTTACAGCATAGCTTTCCTGTCTTTAGCAATTTCGGTTATGTGCCATAATCATACAGCAGTTTCTTTTGAATTTTCTTTTTAATATCTGCTGTCTCAAGATTAATAATTATGTGTGTAATCTTGAGTTGTTAGTTTATCATAAAAGACATGATGTTGATGCATTCAGCTGCATGAAGTGGATTTTATTTTTTTAACATGAGAAGAGGAAGAACACAGAGATCGCAATGAGCAGCGATAGCTTACATTTCAAAGTGAATAATATCGTGAACCTCCGTGGACTCTTTCACTTTGTTCGCTTTTACTCAGTTTGGAGTTTGATGACAGTTATTTACAGTATAGGCAGTCAACCTGTGCAAGGAGAAAGTGAATGTTTTTTATGGAGGCATTGTAATCGCCTTACGATACAATGCTGGCCAAAGAGAAAGACTCTCAGCTCCTTCCTAGAAATAGTCCTGAGTAAAATAAGGTAGGTTAAAATAATAAGTTAGAGTTTAATGATGACTAGTGCAGCGCCCATTCAAAGTGTGTGTGTTCGGAACGGGCCGACTTTATGGTGTGCGCCACAGCCTGCCATAATTTAGTTCTGCATGTCCTTGTGAGCTACCTGCCACCTCACCCGGAGTGTNCCACAGCCTGCCATAATTTAGTTCTGCATGTCCTTGTGAGCTACCTGCCACCTCACCCGGAGTGTATCCTGCCACCTCACCCGGAGTGTATCCTGCCGCCTCACCTGGAGCGTATCCTGTCGCGTGGACTACTTTTTACCGGCACAGCTCAATTTGAGAACCGCTCATCCAAACAACTTCACACGCGACACTNTACTTTTTACCGGCACAGCTCAATTTGAGAACCGCTCATCCAAACAACTTCACACGCGACACTGCACATCCTTGGGCCTAAGCAATAAACCTGCCGAATTTCAACTTCATACAAGCGCCAGGTTCTAGAGATATTGGTGCCACAGACAGACAAAGATTTCTCCTTTATAATTAGATTTTTTTCATGGTGGCAGTGTTGAAAATGCTTCTCAATGTTCCTTTAGAGACACAAAGAAACAGCAGTTAGATGATCTTTAGCTTTTGAGAGTGATGTCTGTCTGAGTGAAGCAGGATGTTTGGGTGGGATACAATGTCAGGAGACAAGAATTTAATTTGATCACTTGATAATGGAAGTCTGTTATTTGCCTCCTTCACTGTCAGCTAAAGATAGCTTAGCCTGCTTCAAACTGTCCAATATTTGTCCATAGAGAAACTCATATCACTCTCTTCTACATGAATAAAATCCAGCCACACAGAATACAACATGGGAACAAGGATTTTAAGACCTAGAATCCAAACACACCACCCTTCCAGCTACTACACCAGCTAATGAGATCCATTATAACTTTATATAATGGAAAGGGTTAGCTGGTTGCCCCCAGTCACATTAGATTGGTTTAAATTCATAATATACAAACCTGAAGGCAAGATGAATCATCACACTCTTATGAAGTTCTACCAAAAGAGAAGGATTTCTCTCGAAATTTGCAAGAAATACATTGGCATACGTGTAGCATAGATTGAGCACAAAATAACAACTTGGAAACAGTAGAGTTCATTTCACTCTGAAGGATATTGGAGTATGTTTTGGGGAATTTGATGGTCTCTCAGGCTTCAAAACTCTGCAGTGGCCCGTCTTAGCTGCACATAGTGTCCACCTTGTTGCCCAGATCTAGATTGTCAAGCCCAACAACTGTCAAACTGGCAAAAGGTGATGACCCAGACTTGTGGCCTTTTAAAAAATTCCCTCAGAAACCTGTGGTGGACAATATAGAGACAGTGTCCATGTTTTACAAGAGTCTCGTGTTTTTGTCTTTATATACATTATAACTTTGACCTGTCTCTGAATCTTGACTCCTGATGAACTGATGTCTGTATGTTTTGTTAGAAATTTTCTTTCATCAGAGCACTGGAAACCGACATGCACAAATTTTATACACAATACATTCATAAGCAAGAGGTTTTCTTCAGTGTATGTAATTGCTTGTATTTGGGCATTTATTCAAATGTTCTGATACCACATAGATTTTATACATTACCCTTATGGCATAATTTACATTTTGAAACATTTATCTAAAACCCTCATTCTTCATCACCCATGAAGCTCTTCTGGATTCCCACAGAGATAAAAATAATTTTGCCTGTTTGAAATATATTTCCTGCGCTTTGGTTTTCATCGAAAATGTATGAGAACAAAATTGTATCGTCCTTGAGGCGTTTCGGCTAATTTTCCTCAGAGCAAGGCCTTGACAGCTCATGATGCAAGCCTTCACCACGGGTTTCACCTTTTCTTTCAGACTTTGCCAGAGCTGTTGCAGCACGGCCTGTATCATACACAGCGGTGTTACGAATGAAATCGGACAGCTCTTCGTCGTTGTTCAGCTCACGGAGCAGAGCTCGACAGCAGCACGGCGGTGGACTGGTGACTCCTGGCTGGCCTGCTTTCTCTAGTCATCCCCTGTCAGCCTTGAGTCTGCTCAGCTCCCAGGAGGACCGGAGTGAAGGTACGATCACTGTGACGGCTTATTTCCTCTGGTTTTTTAAGTTTACATTTTCATTTACAGACTGACCATATCCTTAATATGGTCACATATTAAGGATATGGTCAGAAACACATAATATCCCTGTAAAATCAGTTGATGGCATAATTTATATTCCGTGCTGTTAAAATGAGTTTAGAACACAGAGAAATATGAGCATCAATCAAGACTTTGGTTTATTTTATGAGACTTTCCAGGCACGAGCAGCCACGAGCTCTCAAATATCAGCATCCGTCTTCTGCTAAGAAAACAGCTAAGAAAATGGTGCATTTGTGGTCATTTCCTGTATTTTGCTCGGATTACCTTCTCACTCCTAACCTGCTGTTTCTCAGAAATGGATTGGTACCAGAATTTTCAGTCAGTGTTGGTGCAAATAATTGATGTCATATGAGTTCAGATGACATTTTTCTGCCAAAATCAACCAAAGCAAAGGGATTAACACTCCAGAGTTTGAATAAACTCCAAATATGTTTTGCGTGAATGCATGCTGCTCTCTCTTCACACTGCCAGCGGTCTGCCATCTCCACTGTCACTTTCGGTGTGTGTGCAGGCTTTCCGCCTGTTTAGATTTGCTGTGGAAATGAATCTCAGCTATCCATCATCACTGTCCGTGCTGTGGAGTGACCGGGATCATGCCCTTTGTGAAATTGAAGTGGGATCATGGCAATATCCAGCTCTCTCTCTGTCCCTGTCAGTATAGAAACTATAGATATGATGGATATCTTTGTCAAAAGGGAAGATTTAATACCCCAAACATAGCACAGAAACACACTCATAAATCTGCATGGGTCACTTGCTGGCCTGACTTACGGTATGAATGATTCTGGAGGATGTAATGACACACTGATGCTTCAGCATATCATTAATCACACTATTTCTGTTTAATTACTGGAAATCTGAACTAGCTACTGAATTAGCAACAAACACATCTCAACGCAGGTTGGGAGTAATAAAAAGTACAAAAAAATATAATGTGTAATATTAAATGTACTGTTTACATTTTTCTTTCTTTCTTTCTTTCTTTCTTTCTTACGCTAATATCTCTATGTAGCAATAACATATCTTTCATTTCTATAAGAGTAATGCCTCTCCATTGTCAGTGATGACAACAGCATTATCCCTTTGCGCTGGATTGATGTGCAGTGTACGTACTGAATGCCAAAATGTAATGCTTTTTGACTGTGACTGACAGATGGCCATGGCACTTGAAGTTAAGTGTGTGTGTGTGTGTGTGTGTGTGTGTGTGTGTGTGTATATATATATATAAGGACTGTTGCTCTGCTTATCTGCACTGTAATATATCTTCTTTTTTTTTTTACTGATTTATATCAGTGGTTAAACTGTGGATTGAGGTTTGCTGATGTATGATTTTAGCTGAAATCTGCCAGCGAATCAGAAACATGTATTTCCTGTGGCTGTGATATAAATCACTTTATCATATAAACTGGGGCAGATCGTGTTTTCAGTGCAGCCTATCGGATAGATAGATTCAGCTAGTGAACTAACCACCATATTTTGATTTTAATGGGATCTTATGCTTGATTTACACAAGGAAATGTAGAGACCTTCTTTCTTTCATTTAAAAGTTTAGCATTAGTACCACAGCTAAAATTGCTTTGCTTTATATGCACAGCAAGATTTGCAACCTAATATCAATTCATTTCCCTCTGTTGATTTGTGTGTTATTTCAAAAGCTTTTTATTTCCCTGTGGAGCAGTAAATTGCTGACAAAAGGTTGGTGAGATAATACATGCCCTGAGAAAAAAGCCAGGGTTCTCTTTTTGTCATCAGATCATCCCTAAATTGTGAGAAGTTCTTGGTACAGATATTACAGATATTACAGATATTATTGCACTGCTTATGTACCAGAAGAAATTGACTAATAGCAATGGTTTAGTTAAATAAACAGCATGAATATGGATAGGTTATAATAAAGAGTAGTATTGTGCTATGACCAGTGTTACACATTATAAATTTATTTTTTATGGTATCAAGTATTTATATACTAACACTAATGCTAAAACAAGCTTTTAACTATCCATCTAACCATTCCTTCACTCAATCAAAAAGACAAGATTGTTTCCTGACACAGTAGCTAAATTTGGAAATTTACCTCATCACAGTTTTCACTTTTATGCAAGAAATTATTGACCAACAATCTGTTTTGCTCAGTTATATCTTTCTTTTGGTTTAGTTGTTGTGTGTATATTAATGTATTATTTGCCCAAAGTCAGCTCTCCACTAGACCTTCATGATGATACCAGCTGTGGCTACAAAGCTTCAGCAAAATTAGTATAATTGTGTATGATGGAGCAATACTGCGCTCTCAAAAGAGAAGGAGCAGAATTGTGTCTTTTGCTATGCCTGCCACTGCAGCTGTATTCTTTTGATGCAAATCCATACAAAATATAGTACACTTTTCAGATTTTCAGATTTGCAGATTTATACCTTTAAAAGTACAATTAGGTACCAAAAGGCAGAATATCTGGTCTCATGAGAGCTCAAAACGTACCTGAAACGGTACATATAAAAGCAGCATATTCTATAGGTATAAAAATAGGATTTGTGTGTGTATGTGTAAAGGAATACACCGTAGAAATTCTGGCTTTGTATTTGTTTTGTTGTAGGGAAGTGCAGAGTTGAATATATAGTGGACTAAATCCAAAGGATAACCTCAGATATAAAGGAGATATCGACACATTTTGCATTGGGATATTGCAGTTGAGATGTACTGTATTATTGCCCATAAATATGTCCTATTTACAATAAATAGCTGTTTTCCAGAATTTCATATTGTCTCCAGCTCAGATGGGATCATTTTTATGGGTAACATGTTTAGCATACCCTTGTTTTATTTGATGTAATTTTGCTTGTAGAGCTTGTTAGGAAAAAAAAAAAATAGAGGCCTGTCACTGAGTATTTGGAGGATGGTAAACACTGCTGGAGCAGAGGCTGGGAAAGAATCGGCTTTTTTGTATTATTTTTTTTCCTTAACATTTCCTCCCTGAAAAATAACAACAATGCTTGTTTTTTGTGCAGTGGCAGGGTTCAAATAATTCTGCAAAAGGGTAGAAATAGATCATTGAGAAAAAGATGAGAAACTGTACACAGTATTGATGTACTTACGGTATCTTACTAATGTTCTCATGCATTCAGCGTGGTTTTACTGTAATTTGTAACTGTTGGTTACGACTGTCTGTACATGTGGGCTTTGATGTGTAAAGCAGAAAAGTGGAAAGTAGACCAAAGAAATTGCAGATATGTCCACTCTCAGTGAATATTGCTGCAAGACCAAAGTGACGATCATTCTTAAAGGACCATACTGGTGATTTTGTATGATTGAGCCCATAAATACAATCCGCATACATGCTGATGTTACTTCCATCCATTTTCCAAAACATACTACTGGAGCAGTAAATGTACGTTCAGTTCATTGTAGTACACTATGAAAACCAACTTGTGGAGACTTGAAACGTGCTTAGAGGACCATACCGGCGACCGTGCATGTTTGAGCCTAATATATTCAATATTCATAACGTAACATTACTGACAATCATTTCCCAAAGCATTCTACTGGAACTTAAAAGAGCAAGCCTGCATCATTCTCACTCATTCTTTTCCAACCTTCTATCACTTCCACATTTTCTTTCCTTCTTCACTTCTCGTTTTTTTCCCAACTTCAATTCTTCATTTTAATTTATTACTGCTGTCGTTTCCCTACTTCCTTGCTTCTTCTTTCAGCTTCATCTTTCCTTCATATTTTTTTTAATTGAATTCATATTTCTCCTCCCTAATTCCTATCATTCTTCTAATGAAGAATGATGCCTTCTCAATTCCCCACTCGGTGAATTAAAAATGTTTTTCCTACCTTCCAGACCACCACTGGTTTCAGTTCATTCTGGTACGCTATTAAAATCAACTTGTTGATATTTGAAACGTTCTTGGGATAGGTAATCCATCATCAAGAACAAGACATGTATTCAGGTTTTTTTTTTATTTTTAATAATCAATTTTAATAACTTTAGCATTAAAGCACAATAAAAAGCATGGAGTGAATGTATGTCTCCACCGGGGAATATAGTCCAAAAAGAAGACCTGCATTTATTGAAAAATTTAAATGACTGTGACTTCATAAGGCTGCGTAACTATTAGCAGGAGAAACATGAATTTTTAAGGTGGGTGTATCACTTGAATATTTGATTTTGAAAGATTAAGAGATTTAGCAAAATATCAGGAAAGCTGAAATATGGTTTTATTCTTTGGGAAATGATTGTCAGTAACGTAACATGTATGAAAAATGAATATATTAGGCTCAAACATGCACAATCGCTGGTATGGTCCTTTAAGATAACATATCCATCACAACAAACAACATGCTGTTATTATTTTTTGTCGAAGCAACTTTATTTAGCCGGTCCAACACAGAGCTGCACAGAAGACAATGTATGTCTCCGCTGGGGAATATAGTCCCTATAGAACATGGCTTTTACAGAGAAATGAAAAACAACCGTTCCCTTCTGCTGAACATTTTATTTTGAAAGATTAGAGAATTTGGCAAACAAACAGGAAAAATAAATAAGGTTTTATGTTTTGAAAGATGGTTGTCAGTAATGTGATGTGTATGTGAATAGTTTTTGGGGGACTTTAACGTGCAAAATCTCGGGTATTGTCCTGTAAGTATTATAAATATTGTTCTAGTAGAATGCAGCCTTCAGAACAATGTCATTCTATTTACTATCACATTCTTTTTTGTTTGTAATTCAATCACGCTATGGAGCTATACATCTTTCTTTTCCCTGCAGTAAAGGAGGTGAACAGAGGAGCGCTCACACTGACCAAAATGAGAGAAAATAAATGAAAAAATTAAATGAATAATCCTCACTGTCTGTCTCTAGAAAGTGAAGAGTTTGGGCCCGTTTTCATCCAGGAGCCAGACGATGTTATTTTTCCTTTGGAGTCTGAGGAAAAGAAAGTGATAATGCACTGTGACGCACGGGGGAATCCACCACCCACGTACAGGTGGGACATATATTTGTCTGTCTTCTAATTGCCATTCTTTCACAGCTAATTAGCTTGATTGTCATTCACTTCCAAGATATTTATATCTCATATTCCTTCCATTTCTTTGCTTCCAGTTGGTACGTCAACGGGACAGAGGTAGACGCAGAGGCAGATTACCGCTACAGCTTCATTGATGGAAACTTAATTATCATGAATGCCAGCGAGATGTCTGACTTTGGGAAGTATCAGTGTAAAGCAGAAAACAGCTACGGGACCATCTTAAGTCGGGACGGCCTGTTACAGTTTGCATGTGAGTAGCCCTGCTATTGTTTCATCCAACCATCTTCATACTGATTGAACAAAAGAAGAATATTAAGACATACTGTACCAAGAAGCTGCAAAAAAAAAAGAAAAAAAAAAGTATATTTTAGAGCAGTGGCTCTCAAACAGTGGTATGAGATGAGTATCACTGGTGGTACTTAAAGTACTTCCTGGTGGTATGCCAGATGACTGGAAGTTTCTTTAGGGAATAAAAACTATTAAAATCCGTGGAAATTCTGTTATTGCTGGGAATTATTTCAAAATAGAAAGTTTTATAAAGTTTAATTACATAAATGCTCTATTACTGGCCGGGGCCTTTATTTATCTCAACTGCAGAGAGAACCCAGTCAATATTGGAGACAGGCTTTTATAAGAGACAAGCCTTTATTTCTAATATTGCCGATGGACAAACCTATAACTGCATAAAAACACACTGCCACAAGGAGAAGATGTCAGTGTGAACACACCTCCAGGCAGCTTTTAGAAAGGTTTATTTTCACCCACTTTTCCCAGTTTGTGATGACAGCGGGCTCCACGTTTCCAGCTTTGTTTCACGTTGAGCCCGGTCATGTCTTCTGGCTGGAGGGACGACGGCTAGAGAGGTTTTTAAGTGGTTTGGTAGCAAACATGGCTGCTGTCATCTGGTGGCAGCAGCAGATTACACTCATAGTTTCCTGGGCGTAAAAGACAAACACCAATCCCACCTTTATATGAGAACCGGCTTTTATTTTGTTCTGCTGACTCCACCCCCCAGCTGATATTAGATACCGGCTATTATTTGAATACTGGCTTTTAATAGAGAATTTATGGGTTTTTTTTTTTGTTTTGTTTTTTGTCTTTTTTGAGTGTGTGTAAAGAGTAAAATTTTGTTGAAAATACCTCAATATGTCCCAGAATTCCACTGTGTGTATGTTCTACGTGAGTGTTTTGCACTCTTCTCAGTTTCAGTAAAGCACATACATGAGTGTTTTTTCTATGATTTAAAAACAAAAAAATAAAATTTAGTTTGTAGCTTGTTGATGAACTGTTACTTAGATGTTGCTCAGAGGTTGTATTTGATTTAAAAAAAAAAAAAAAAAAATTGAGATCCATTGGTTCAGAGGAATCTGTGACTGGGAATGAAAATATTCAGAGATGACTCTCACAAGATGAGAATAATCAGTTCCAAGCTATTCTTTTGAGTCAAAATAAAGCTGTTTGGTTTGGTTCCAGCAGAAGATTAACACAAAATGCAGTGAGGTGTTGCTGAATGTACTATGGTCTCCACAGGCTTCATCTGATACCTGAATTGTATTGCTAACAGGGTATGTGCACTCAAACATCACGTCTTGCAGGTAAATGAGAGCAAAAAGCAATTCTTCTGCTCTGTGCTCCCCTGGCTTACCCCCAAAGCATCATCACAGGTTAAGGCAGCACACATAGAGGAGACCTGGGGCACTCTGCTTGGAGGAAAATACAGTGTTGGTTTTCTTTACAGTTTCCTCAGGAGCAATGACCATAATAGCCTTATTGGTGTGTCTACAGGGAGCTTCCTGTTCTCAGTCAGTGAGTTGTTGCTACGCAGTATAGTGCATGGTCTAATGTTACAATAGTTGTGGGAATTACTAAGAGAACAAACGGTTGATTTTGCCTGAAACTATGCAGAGAGCAAAAGGAATAGAGTTTAGTATATTATTGCACTATTTTATTTCAGTCAACCGTACGGAGGTTTTTTTTTTTTTTTTTTTTNTTTTTTTTTTTTTTTTTTGTTGGGTTTTTATTTTTCCATCAAAAACCTTCACAGCAGAGGCAGCAGAAATTAAAAAAACAAAATAAGAGGCAGATTTGTTCTAAATGTAATAATTCAAGTTGTACTGTCAGGCTGAATTGCTTATATGAAAACGCAGAGGCACACATGGCTGAAAATGTGCTGCAGTTATTGAAGAGAAAGAAGATGAAGGTCAGTCTGTGCCCTCACGTGTCCTCTGAAAAGTCTAAACATAGATATAAACCTCTCCTCCTCCTCCTCCTCCTCCTCCTCTTCTTCTTCTGNGAAAAGTCTAAACATAGATATAAACCTCTCCTCCTCCTCCTCCTCCTCCTCCTCTTCTTCTTCTGTCCTCCTAATTGTCAAATCGGTGTGTAAAAATGAGTTTTGCCTTCATTCTTTCAAATAGGGTCAACCGGTTTCAGACTTCAGCGTTGTTTTGAGGGATAGTTTTATTGGTTGAGATATGGGAGCTATTTTTAGTTTATCATAAATGTTGCTTTTTCAGTATACAGTTGATTATTGTCCATCAGATTTTCCACTAGAAGTTGTTTTTCTATGGAAAACTTCTTCCATTTATTATGCACCTTGTTGGACCAGGGAGCACATCAGTAGATGAGTTGATGTCACAGGGTTTCCCATTACAAATACTTGGGAAAAAAAAAAAAAGTATGTGTTTGTTCAGGCATGATCATTCTTTCTTTGTCTCATCCCTCCCAACACGTAAAGGGTTGTTTCATGTATCATTGCTCTGGGAGCAAACCGCAGTTAAGTGTACCGTGCAGACTTCCTGTTTGTTTTGTTTTGTTTTTGGTGACATGTGGTTATCATGCATTATCTGGAGGTGAGTTAAGAGTTGGAAGGGTTGGAAAAACAATGACAGCATCTTCTCTCATCGCCTTTTAAAGCAGTTCTGTCCCCAGCGTGCCGTTTGATAATGTGGCTACATCAGCATCTCCTGAGAGGAAAATATCCTCTGCCAGAAAGTGCAGACTAACAAGCGTAAACATGCAGCACTAGGACATGCAACAAACCTGCAAAGAAAAATGGGAAACACATCATGTGTTCAAGCTTTACATGGTTGCATAAACTGTCAAATCCCCATAACAGTTCTGTTTATTGTCCAGAAATATTTCCAACAAATTTGTGTTGTGAGTCACACTAAGAAATATAACACAATTCCATAGAAAGTCTTGATTCTGCCTCACCAAATAATTTTAATCACAGCAACAGGTTTACCTCTGTTGGAGTTAGAAAATGTGATGCTTCAGGTGCTACTTCTTGCACTTGGCAACCTGATGTTTCAAAATGAGGATTTTGAAATAGGAGAGGGTTTTTTTCATGAGCGGTCTTGAATGAGTTTGGAGAGGGAAGTTATAATTGTCTTATGAATTTTCATGGAACTGATTGAAGTGTGAACATTGTCTCCTGCAGTTGTTAAAATTTCCACGTCATAAAGTGGTAAACTGTGTAAAATACTGAGTCATAAACAGCTGACATGCAAAAAACGAAATCTCAAAGCTGCAATTAAAAAACAATGGTCACATCCAGACTAAGTTTCTGTTTGTCCCTGGGTGTTAAACTCAGGTACAATACAAAGGAATGACTGCAGCATCTTGTCAAATTAATGCAGTTGAAATACTCAGTAGCATCGATACTAGTCGCATACTCTCTCTAGTTTTTAAAAAAAAATGTGGTCCTTCAAAGGGCGAGCCACAGAACCAAAGAGAGGTGCCCTGCAGGAGGCATTTGGATGCGGAGGCTTGCCTCCCTCTTTCGGCATAACGAATGGTGGATATTTATCACTCAGCTTGGAACTTTTTTTTCTTGTCAGCGCTGCTCATTTTTATGCAACGATGGAGGTGTTAACTACTTTAACTGCAAAGTTCTGAGACACATTCTATTCCTTATAAATGCAGTATCCTCAGGAAGAAAATATATTCATTATATTCATCCTATTTTGTTGTGTTTTTGTAGTACAGTGTAGATTGAGACATCACATACAGTAGACTCTTTGTAACGTCTCCTTGGATGTGGAACTATTTCTGTCAGGAGGAAAGAATTGATAGCAGAGGTATCCTGGTGGAAATTGGATGAAAAAAATATTATGTACAGCACACTCAGATGTTTAACTGTTTATTGTTTGATTATTTATTTATTATTATTTAAATATATTTAAATATAATTTAATAAAATTTAAATTATAAATTTTATTATTTACTTATTACTTTGATTAACTCTGGTGCATCATTAGCAGCTCATTTGTGTTTTCTCTCCATCGTTCTCCTTGTTATACAGTAGCTTCTGCATAACCTTGTGTACTGGAGTGTTTATGTGGATAAATGTCTTCCCGGTCCCAAGAACAAACCAACTTTTTAGTGCATGAAAAAATAAAATCTGGGTGAAAATCATTTCAGTGTTTGCGGTAAACTGAAAACATGAACCTTAGAACACTGAACATTGCCCTGTTTCAAGGCTTGCAGGGAATCAGGAGGCAGGGAAAGCAGAGTAGCCGGAGTGCACCAGAAAAGGTACAGCCATGACTTTTTACATTCTATCTGGTCGTGTTCAGAGTTTCAGTTAGATGCTTTTTTCCATCTTTGTTTTGAAATTCTGAGCTGCTGAACTCACACTTGGGCTGTTTTTCAGCTGTGACTTTGAAGGCAGCAGGCAGAGGAGAGGCCTCTGATCTTTCTCCCTACAGACTTCTTCTCTCTCTGCAGACGTTGCTCTGGCTCGGACTCAGGTATTGAGCCACTGTGAGGCACTCTAGTAGTAATGAATTTTAGGGAATGCTGCGACTTATAGGATTACCTCTCACTGATTAAAAGATCCCTCCAAAAGTATTATACAGATTTGAACTGATCAGTATTTAATGGTCATTGATTGAAAGTATTTTCAAGTCATACATCTTGAAATAACTAATTTACTGTGCCTGATGCAAATTTCATCACTGCCTTTCTGGATTTTAAACATTTATACTGACATGTGTTAACTTGTAATATTTTGAGGATGCTCCAGTAACCACGCTGTTTTTACATTATTTAAAGGTCATTAAAATTGATTCACTTGCATAGCTTTAATATGCAGGGGGAAATGATAAACCAGTTAGAGTTTTATTTGAAAACATTGCAGCATTGTTAGTAGTTTCTGAAATGGCTTGAACGCCCAAAAACTGCCTCGCATGTTCCTGTTGGTAATTTTCTAGTTAAGCAAATCATGCTACTCATACAAAATATTTATTCCAACGATACAAATGTTGATTCTGCAAATGTAGAATTCATAATTTTTTTATGCACCCAGAAATATTTCCAAGAAAAACCCTGATGATGAATGTTTTCAGTATGATAAATTCTCTTGAACTGGGTACAGATTGAATCATGTCTTCTACAGTAGATCAGTTTTTTTTATATGTGGTAGAAACGCAGATATACAGAAATATAAAATTGTCAGTAATTGTTGCTTAAATTTGGAATTTTGTCTAGAAAAACTCTCTTTCTGCATGATGTATCCTGGGGAGATAATGGAAGAAAAAGGAATATCTAGTTGTTGCCAACTGCAGCCAGTCTTGTGTTGTGGGTCAGCAACCTCAATGTCCTTTAACAACAGTTGATTATTTCTCTGCGTTACGATATTTATTTGTCCTACTGTTATTATGAGAAAACAAAGAAGTATTAGGATCACATTTTTTTCCTATTTGCCCGTAATACTACAGGAGAGGATATTGATTAGCTACAACCCACGATTCGTCTTTGAATTTAAAGAAAAAGTGGACAGACGGAAGCAGACAAAAAGGACACGGTGGTGACAGCGAATCAATAATGAATCAGTGGTGAACGTGGTAACAATCATTGGCTCTCTATTGCTATGCTCTGGTGGGAGCACAGATAAATTAGTACTCGTCACACATATCACACATACCAAATGGACTGAGATGACGGACTAAGTACCTGGAGTATAGTGGTCCAAAACATCTGCAGAAACTGGCAAGTCAAGATCTCGTGTCAAAACCAAATACAGTCTGGACAAGCTGTCTGCTGCTACTGCTTGCATGGAACTGACAGGCAAAAATCAGATTTAAGTCAAAGGTGTAAGATCCAAAATCATTAATCATGGTTAATTTAGAACTAGCATTGGGTGCTAAGTGCACTACCAGAGGCGAAATGCATTCGCCATCATCTGGGTTGAAGATTTTGAAAGCTCCGCCCGTGAAACACTGTCTTAGCATTCCGCAGTCTAATGCTGATAAAAGCGCCTGTTCATTGTCGGAGCTTTTCTCTTTGAAACACAAGAAATTATTTGATTTGGATTGTGGAAAGAAAGCAGGTGAATCTCGATTGACAGGCTCCTTTCCAGGCTAAAAAAAAAAAAAAAAAAAANAAAAAAAACATACTCCATGAAATATTTATTCTTAGATTCTACAAGCCTCTTCTTTTCACCGATGTCGTAGAATTTTTAAATATGTTTTTGCCTTAGATTCTTTGACAACTACTACTACTACTATTACTACTACTATTATTCCTACTGCTATTACTACTACCACATCTACTGCTGCTACTACTACTATTACATCTACTACTACTGCTTCTACTACTACTACTAGTACTACTACTATTACATCTACTGCTACTACTACTGTTGCTACTGCTACTATTACATTGACTGCTACTACTACTACTACTATTACATTGACTGCTACTACTACTACTACTATTACATTGACTGCTACTACTACTATTGTTGCTACTACTACTATTACATCTACTGGTACTGCTACTACTACTATTACATCTACTGATCTACTGCTACTACTACTACTACTACTACTGCTACTGCTACTGCTGCTACTATTATTACATCTACTACTACTGCTACTACTTCTGCTGCTGCTACTACTACTGCTGTTACTGCCACTGCTACTACTGCTAGTACTCCTACTTTAATTTTCTGCTACTAGTACTCATCTGTCTCCTAATTCCTTCCTCCTCCTCCCGCTCCTACTCCCCTACTACTACTACTACTACTACTACTACTACTACTGCTGCTGCTGCTGAATGATGATTTCTATGAATTATNCTACTACTACTACTACTACTACTACTACTACTGCTGCTGCTGCTGAATGATGATTTCTATGAATTATGATCTCTCTACTGCTCATTTAGTAAGAGTGATAGTAGTTGCAATAGATGTAGACGTAATAATAGATAGCAGTAACAGCAGCAGCAGCAGCACTAGTACTAGTAGTAGTAGTAGTGATAGAAGTAGTTATTGTATAAATATTCACCATTAATATGTGAAACAGCTTAAAGTATTACATTTACTGTAGGAAGAATGTAGAACAACTCTGTTGTTTGGCTGAGTTCTAATTTGAGGTCTGTGAACTTTGATCATTCTGTAATGTGCAGAAATGCAGCTTTCTGTTACCTTGAACTGTTGAATAATTATCCAGAAGTTCAGGGTAATAGTAAACATTGCCTCTCAAAATGATGGAGTGAAAGTGGTGGAGGCACAGAAACCTGCCCCGGGTCAGCAGCTTGTCACTTGATTTCCACCGTTTGGCATTAAATCAGTGAGAAATTAAACCAGCAGTCTTCAGTCCCAAAGGCTGCAATTCCAGGAGTCAAACCTGCTTTACTCTACTTACACAGAAAAACAGCCAGATAAAAACAGAAACAGCTGCACAAAACCAAGAAGGTAAACAGTGTATTTAATAAAGTCATGTAATTATAGAATAGTACAGCATAGAGCTGCTATGATGCTTGACCTTATTTGAGAACACTTAATAACGCAACGTAAACCTGTTTGAGTGCTCATTCCATTTGCTTTGACAGAAAAGATTAGCATGAGACTAACAAGCTAATTGCAAGTATAAGATTTTAAAGGGAACATATAATAAGTTCTATTTTTTTTCATTTTTAAGTGTAAATATAGTAAAGTGTGTTGAGCATTTTTAAAGTTGTAAAACTTGAGGTTCATGCATACAGAAATGTGTTAAGTAAGACAAACCTGAAGGTCCTCAGCTGCCTCGAAAGCTTGATTTTTGATTCGTAATTTAGTTCTGTAAGATGTTTATATTAACATGTTAAAGAGACAGTACCTAAACTCTAAATCACTGAAACATGTTAGGAAAGCTGTCTTCCTGGGAAGTCATTCTATAGACGATTCAAAATGATCCTAAACAAACGCTTTTATTTGACTGCTTTTGCATCCTGTTCCAGATCTTGGTGCTTTCAGTGGGAAGACCCGAGGTGGAGTGTCTGTGCGTGAAGGCCAAGGTGTGGTGCTCATGTGTACCCCTCCTCCTCATTCACCAGGTAAGAATTTACACCCTCAGTCAAATAAAACAATAAAGTTCCTCTCCACGGCTGCTGGGGTTGTCAATAAACTCATTGCTATTTATCACAGTTCCCGTGACAACAAGTAATGTTGTTATTGTGCCAAGGTGAGTGATTGTTGTCATTGTTCATTTATTTATTCCAATTATTTTGTTGGGTAGCTTTTGTATCCGTCTATACTCCTATCCATCCACCCATGACATTCAAACGATGTGTGTGATAAGTTATGGAGACAACAGAGCCCGAACACAAGACTCTCAGAGATCAAATTTGCTGGATCATTAGAAATGAAAAGAAATCTTACACAGCCAATTATTCCGCACAGGCAGAGAGGCTCACACTGCTTTTTAATGGCATATCTTGAATATCCCTCTCTGCAGTTGTCCTCTAATGTAAACTCTTATGTGAGCCATGAATCATCCAGGGTTTCTGTCTGCATCAGCTCTGTCGTACTGCTGCACTGCACCCGTGGGAATGTTTGCAGAGTGCTCTCCAGCAATGGCTCCCATTTCTGGATGCCATTTTGTGTGACATGATAGTAAGCAGGAAATCAGCGACAGGAGTGCTGGTGGAAAACAAAGACCAGACACAATTAAGGATTCGGTGACTGACAGATTAAAGCGGAGCGCAAATGGTTCTCATCTTATAGCTCTCCATTTAGGCCACAAAAGATGTAAAATGTACTGAAAGAACAAGCGAGTGAACACTTCCTGGAACACCGCAGTTTAGATCTTAAGAATTGGAGTACTTTTTATGCCACTCCATGCTGGTAGGGGGGCACAGAACGGTCATGAATCGCCTGTTGCTGGATGTGACGGTGAAAGAGGCTTACAAGTGTTGAAGAGAGGAGTTGGCAGTGGCTATTTAACAGAAAATGAAGGTAAAGGAGGTGGTATGTTTGTCCTCTGGATCAAAATAGGAAGGGAGATGGAGAATTTGTCTAGTTATTTGACAAATGTAGAGTTCACACATCAATAGCAGCGGAAATAGTGAATCAACCAAAACAAAAGTCGAGCCCGCTTGCTCATCACTGGTTGTGCAACCAGTCATATAATATATATATATATATATATATATATATATATTGGGCCCCCAAATCAGTCTTGGAGGCCCTGAATATACAATACCGAAAAAACCTTTATCAATGCGGCTTGAAAATGTCTTTTTGCCCTGAAAGTCCTATTTCTTATGAAATACACTGTAATCTCAGCACTCCAGCTGTATGTGAATTTTTATATAATTCATGTCCAGGACAAGCTACTGTACGCACATATTCTTCCTGTTTGCAGCTTAGCCAGAGTTTGAACCTGAATGGCAGCGTGACTGACATGAAATTAGAATGAAACACAAAAGATGAGATTATGGAATGAGATCACCATGAGGCCAATACTGATTTTCTGTCGTTTAATATCTGATACGCTGCTATAGCTTGTAAGTCGTAAAATTGGCCCTGGTTTCACTCATGATGACACAAGACCCTCATGTTATATGATTTCTATTAGATTGACTGAGTGGATCGATACAGAATACATTATATAAATGCTACTCAACCATGCATTTAAAGTGCAATTGAGAACAATTGAATTTTAAATTAAATATCATCAAATAACTTCAATATGAAAAGTCAAGGTTAGATGATGAAACACTGGAGTGAACCATTTTATTTCTTTGATGTTTTGTTTGTGTACCTGACTGAAGGTTCTGAAGTAATTGGGGCAAACGCTGTGAAATCAGCACTGATGAACCCCAGAGTTTTCTTGTAAATAATAAAAAATGACACAGAAAAATAAAGATGAAAGGTTGAGTTAGTGTTTGAGCCAGCATCCATGTTTATCAGTCCCGAGTATTGGCAGCTCAGGCCTGATGCAGCTGGCCAATCAGCTTTTACGAGTGAGGCTTTAAAGTGACAGCAGCCAAAATGTCCTGTTTTAACTCAGCGTGCACAGTGGTGCTGCAGCAGGTTAAGAGCAGAAGTGGACCTATGTGTTTTTAAAGCACTGCAAAGGTTTCAAACTAAATCCCTATGTCAAAATATGATCATGGAAATCTGTGTAATACGTCCACTTTAAATACAAAATATAGCTGACTTTATAATTTATAGCTTCAACGTTGCTTTTCTGACATGGAGTGAAAAATGACCCCCAACACATAAAATAAAAAAATGCCATAATCATAAAATTCCAGGTGTGATGAATGTCTGGGTGAGTCAGAGCGTGTCACAATTGAAATTCATACTGTATCAGGAATATTAAACAATATTTGGGTTTAATGGTTTTTGGGAGGATTTAAAAACATTAAAATGCCACTTAAATTACATTGGATCTGAAAGGTTTCATGAGTGAAATTAATTTAGGATCACTGAGATGTGAAAAGTTTTAATATTTTCCGTTTCGTGGCTTTGAACTGTTTTATTATAATGAAGTCTACACATTACCTTTGAATAAAATGTATAGAAACTCTTTATGCTGAATCATATTTTAAAACATCAGTGTGAGTTATATATGCATGTTATTTTTGTATTTTGTACAGTTGGCCTAGTTTGCATAGTAGCTGAACATCTGGATTATAAGCCTGTTTACATTCTTCCTCCATGTGTGCTTCTGCTTCTTTCTCAAATAGTCCTCCAAGCAAATATTGCTGTCTTTGTAATTAATCTGTTGACATACAGAAATACACAGAAATGTTCAGTTTTCTGCCTCAATGAAGGCGAGAACTTTTCTCAGATGGACCTAAATTCAGATCTGAACTTGTCTGAAACAGTTGTTCATTATTTAGCTAGAAGACGCTGATAATATAAAGAAAAGTTATGAGTCATTTTTTCTCTCCAAAAAACAAATTATGGGGGGGGCAGAATTAAGGAGCTGTGAAATATTGTTATTAGTCAAACAGTCACTGAATAGACTGATTTGTCTTCAACAAATTAATTTGTCCCTAGTGTGACAGTGATCTTTTTCATAAATGTAATGATGGATGTGGCTGTGCAGAACTATGCTCAATATGCATACAGCAAACAGCATGCTGTCAGAGTGTGTTCTGTTCTGCTGCTGCAGGGTTACTATGTATTGGGCTTTTTCCACAAAACCACATATTAGTTTGCTCAGAGCAATTGTGTGATCTTTCCATTTTTTTGCTCTCTCTCTCTCTCTCTCTCTCTTTTTTTTTTTGCCATTTAATTTGTAACTCAGTGTGCATTGTAATAAAATGCTAAATTCAGAGGCACATCTGTGCCAAGTCTGCCACGGATAGGAAGTTTATATCCTACACTATTTCACACTGCCGTGAATAAAATATAGAAGATTCAACCCAGATGCAAATATCTTTCAGATAATAATCTTTCAGAGTTTATTAACTATAAAGTCAGAAAATCTTTTCCAGGGACCGTCTTGTTTGGTCTGATTAGACATTAGCAAAGAGAAAACTGCTGCTGCTCATTTCAGACCTTATACACACACACCTGAATAAGCTCACTGGAATCAGTCCACCCTGGAAAAGTTAGTAATTATATGCCAGTTTTAATTTTCTAATTAATTAACCTCACTGCAAATAACGGTCTCATTAAGACCTTGTTAAATTGTTTTATTTTTCCATCTTCACAGGCCTTTTGTAGACTTTGGTTGGTTCATGTTTTAGCACAGCTGATGCTTTATTGTTATACAGACCCATTTTTATTATAATTTTTTTTTTAAATAGCACTGTTTCATTTGTGAATTGGTCAAATTTAGCAGTAAATAACTGCGACTTTATCAATGTGTTGGTGATTCTTACTTAAAGTAGACCCACCTGGATGTAATTGAAGATTGGAAGAGTTATAGATGAAAAATCTACTTGGCATAATTTAAAATATATTATATGTCTGTTTTACTCAAGTGTTTGCAGACATTACTGATGTACACAAAACTTATCATAAAACCTGAAGGGTTCTTTCACATGATTGTGGCGCGAGCGGTGCACTGATCTGGGCTCCCCACTCAGAATCTCCCCTCTTCTGCTGCCCTCCATCTTCAACCAAATTCAACTCTGACCCAGTGACCTTTCCAGTGTACAATCAATTAGAGAATAGTTGTATGTGACGTAAGCAGAAGCAACAGAACAACAGCGGAGAAGACAAATTTAAAATTGTATCATGGTGTGGGTCGAAAGGGGATTGCATGAGGAAATGTCAGCAGTCAGACAGGGCTCCCAGGTTTGCAGACTAGCATATAAACTATGGTCTCATATAAACTATGGCTGCTGTGTTTACCCCAAGTGCTTCTTAGGTCATCTTCACTTCTACTTCATAATGAGTGTTTGTTCCAGACCCTGTAGCATCTCTTCCTTAAGTTCGGTTCATTTGGGCATATGTGAACACAGCAGTCAAACTCGGGTCCGTACCTAGAGGAGGTAGTCTCAGTGCAATTCCAATCAAAGGTGGTGAGAACATGATCCGCACTTGTCCCAACCCAACTACAAGGAAACCTATTAATTTATTGATTAATCTAGTCCCAGAAAGGGTTGCATATTATGAACACTTCACAATAAATTTAGCTGCAATAAATTTAGTTTTGCTTGTCAGCTATCTCTAGTTAAAACCACTAAACATGTCGCACGTTTAATGGTTTTAAGTAGGGATAGCTGACATGTCGCACGTGCATTCTCACGTGGCTTTTGTTAATATATTTTTATTCATTTGAACATTTTTTGTATGAAACTGAACCATACCAAGTATGAAACTACAACACCACTAACATTTTTTGTTACCTGTAACTGAGAAATAATTAATAACAAAGTCTTAAGAACTTGATAAAATAATGCATTGCTCAGTAAGTCAGCAGTATTTGCTTCATCTCAGGTTGGCCTTTTCCTCTGCTTCATCATTAAAAATTGAACATCCTTTTTTGCTATTATCCACTATGTAACCCTTAGCAACATATAAAATGATTAATGAAACAAAGAGGTTCAGCCATGTGTCCATGTTGATATTATTACATTCATTTCAGAAACACCTACAGTATGTACTACATGTATAGACTTGCTCCAGTTGCAGCAGCTCCTCACTAATTCACCTTGTCGTCATAAGGCTCATAACAAGACAAGGTGAATTTTAATGACTTCTCACAAAAAAAGATACTGAATGATTCCCAACAAGCATCAGGGCATTTTAATAATTCATTCTGAGAGTAGGTCTAGTTGAATTCAAATAAAGTCCTGGACAACTGGAAGACCGAATGTGAGACCAAATGTGAAACAAAGTGAGAAGATTTTAAAATGTTAAACTAATGTTCAAGGTCATTTTGTCAAACTCACCAGAGAGAGATGGAAACACAACTAGTTTATGAATAAGACTCGAATAGGCATTTGAAGACCAATGACATACATGAAGATCAAGTCAAAATTAACACAAAACTAAGATAAGTTCAGCATTTATCTGATCTGTATGTTCTGCCTTTATTTTCCAGAGATTATCTATAGCTGGGTCTTTAACGAGTTCCCTTCCTTTGTTGCTGAGGACAGTCGACGTTTCATTTCCCAAGACACAGGAAACCTGTACATCTCAAAGGTCCAACCATCAGACGTGGGAAGTTATATCTGTCTGGTGAAGAACACGGTGACTAATGCCAGGGTTCTAAGCCCGCCAACACCGCTAACACTGAAAACTGATGGTAAGACTCACACAGAAACCACATCCCACATTCATTATAGGCATTAATTTGTATGCTAATGCATTTCGTTTAGTAAACCTTACAGCTTCTGAAACTGCAAACAAAGACGTCTCACTGTTCATATAAACATGATTTTACTGTTACCGTTGCTCCTCTCATCAATTTGAGAATTGAAAAGTATATTTTACATTCTAATGGTTCCTTTTTATTACATATAATGTGTTTTGGAATTATTTTGGAGCAGCTTTCCAGTGTTTCTGCATGTTTAGCGAATTCTTTTGCGAATTCAGTACACACCATGTATAGATAGTGAGCAATGCTTTAACGTTGGTGTGGGGAGCTTTCTTCACTCGCTGAAACTGGCCATGGGGGAAATCATTTTCCAGCATAAAATTAACTGAATCAATGGCCCTCTCTGTGGAAGGGATTTCACTCTTTATACCAGCCTCTCAGGAGCTATGCTGTAGAGCCGTTTGTGGGATTCAGGTGTGAGTTTCACCTGCAGGCTTTTTATATCTGCCGACGCAGAGAAACGTCTGTCACTTCACACAGGTGGATATCGTTGCCAAAGAACCACTGAGATTACATCCCCAGTGTTATGGTGAAAGGGCCCGTGAAGCAGGTTGTCCTATTATTACAACATATTTACCTCTTAAGGTTTACATCCCTCGCAGCACAATTCTCCCTCTATTTGCATAACGTTGTGTAGAATGTCCCTTAGAGACATGTATAGTATTTAGCACGTTAAATTGGTTTGTTCCTCTCATTAACTGGTATTAAAATAAGAGTTGCTTGTGGTCAACACACTGTAAGGATTTTGATATGATACGCGGTCGGATGAATGAATAAAAAGACGTTTTGTTGGTGTTTTATTTCTACCATGGATGCAGGAAAAGGAATTTGCGTTACATACAGTTCATCCTCAAATCAAATCTTCACAGCTGCTGGTCTGGCATGCCAAAGAATGTCTTCACGGCTCTTTTTCTGTAAATCTCATGATGTTCAGAAACTTTATACATTGAGAATTTGGGTCTAAAATGCTGAGATTGTTCTGGCAAACCCCACAGCAGACACCCAAATGTTCCTGTGCTGTGGTCTCCCCTCACTCATTGGACTCTGACCAGTCAGACTGCAATCTGTGCTTCAGTAAAAGCAAGCGATTATTACACCGTAGACGGTTCAAGCTTGATCAGTGTGTGTGGCTCACCACTGTCTGCTCCACACCCAACTCTCTTAATCAAACAAGCATCTGGGCTCCATTATACCCTGCTGGAAGCCATTGGTCGTCAATTTGCAATCCACCATGAGCAGAGCAGAGCTTAGCACAGACCTCCGGACCAATGCTCATACATCGCAGAAACACTTCCCTTTGATTTATGCTTTTGGGCAAAGGCAAGGCAAACTTATTTGTATAGCACTATTCAAACACCAAAGGCAGTGCAAAGTGCTTCACACAAGGCAAAATGCAACATTTAAAAGACAATAAGGAGGAAAATAAAATAAGATAAGATAAAAAATAAAATGAGATAAAATCAAATAATTGTTGTGCAGAATTAAGTGGCCCCAGATTGAATTACAGTGCAGATTTTAAATCCAGCTTAATAAAAAGCAGTTTTAAGCCTGGATTTAAAAGGCGGCTACAGTTGGAGCAGACCTGAGATCTTCTGGAAGATTGTTCCAGAGTTGTGGAGCAGAGAAACTGAAGGCTGCCTCACCATGCTTTTGTTCTGACTCTGGGAGGAAGAAGAAGTGGACCAGAACCAGAGAGGTCTGGAGGGTTCGTAGAACAGAATCATGTCAGAGAGATATTTTGGTCCTGAGCCATGCAGAGCTTTATAACCAGTAAGAGAATTTTAAAATCAATCCTGTGACACAGAGGCATCAGGTCAGTGATCTGAGGACTGATGTGCTCTGCTTTCTTAGTTTTAGTCAGAACTCCAGCAGCAGCGTTCTGAATGAGCTGCAGCTTNGTGCTCTGCTTTCTTAGTTTTAGTCAGAACTCCAGCAGCAGCGTTCTGAATGAGCTGCAGCTTTTTTTTAGACAGGCCTGTAAAGACGCCATTACAGTAGTCCGGCCTACTAAAGATAAATGAATGCACAAGTTTTTCTAGGTCTTGCTTGGACATAAATTCTCCTAATTCTGGCTATATTTTTAAAGTGATAGTACACTGATTTTATAATTGTCTTAATGTCTAATGCAGACCTAAACTGTAAAAGTTTAGATCTGCATCTGTAACGACACCAAGATTTCTCACTTGTTTTTTTGTTTTTTTTTTTTGCCTTCAGCGAAAGTGATTCAAGCTGACCATTGACATTTTATCTTTCTTTTTTTTTGGCACAAAATACAGTTACTTCTAACTGGAGGAAATTTCAGCACAACCAGTCATTGATGTGTTCAATGCACTCATTTAGCGATCCAATGGGGCTCTAGTCACTCGATGAGATAGCTTTCTAAATCTGGGTGTCGTCCGCATATGGTAAGAGACTTTGTGATAAAAAGAATGAAAGAAGTAAACAGTTTTACTGAGGACAGCAGTACTTTGAAGTGATTTTAGATCAGAGCACAAGTGATGTATACGTGTGTCCAAAAGTAGAACAAAAGAGAAAAAACGCTTAGCAGGAAAAATCTGAATTATATACAACCTGTTTTGTATTTCTTGATTTTTCGAAGCCTTTCATTATTGTAACATTTGACTGGGAACAATGTTGGACAGAGCTTTAATCAGCATCTGTTGAGAGAGTTCACACAAACTTCAAGAGAGATTTTGTTTAATCAGTGTCGAAACTGCTTATATGTAAGAGAAAATCAAAAATTTAATGCGGAAGTTAATACCTCTTATTGCATTGTAAATCTGATTCTGCTTGCTACAACATTCACTGTACTTACTGTATATTATCCACAAATAATTTTGTTTTATGGTGGCATGTGGCTCAAAGCTTACCACAATGCCTGATTATTCATTGGACATTTAAGAGGAAAGAATTCTTTTGTATAAAATACATTTCCAGCAGCAACATTAAGCTGTATCTTTTGTTTTCACATAGATGCTGAAGTGGTGAAGCTGCTGTTGAGACTGCAGCACTGTGGTGATATTATCATCATAAGATATTTTTAATCTGTCCTCACTGACAGTAATAGCAGTAGTGTAACATAACGTGCAATGTTTGCAGGCTTCTCTTCCTCACGAGGGCACGTTTTCTATACCGCACTCTGAATTGTTATTGAAGCCTTTAGACCTGTAAGCACACTGAATGTCAACATGATATTTAACCAACGTACATATCATCAGTGCTGCAGTCAAAACAAGTCATTGCTCAAATTTTCTGAAAGTAAAAAACCTTCCATCATTAAGCCTTTAAATGCAGCAACGATGTGTGAAAGAAACGCTGAGTGAACATCTCATTCTAGACTGATTTAATATGATTAACAATTTTCCTAATAATTTTAAGTGATTGTCTAGTCAGAGAGTTTATGTTTGAACGCTTTCATCTTGTTTTTTATGGATAAAATTGTACATACAATTGTATGTACAATTGCTGGCTGATGCAGGATAAAAATATTATGGACGACTTCTTTAATTAATACCACTGAGTAAAAAAGCTGTACAAGACTTAGCTGGGGCTGCAGAAGGTTAATTGTACTTCTGTGTAAGACTAACTTCTATATTTAAAAAGGAGAATTCTTAATTTCCTTTTTTTCTACCTGCCACTCTGATACCATAAGTTCTCATCTAAATGTTTTTTTATAGTGTATTTATGTGAGATTATTCATTGGATTGACATGCACATATTGTTGCATTTATGGTTTTGTCAGTACACATACGTCCTCCAGTTGCATTTTTATATTTCTATCTATAGACTCACTGGCACCACTGTATTTTGATGCTTTATATTTTATAAAATATTTTTTTCCCCATATTTTCACATTTGTGAAGTTCATCTACACCTACAAGCTGTAGTTGCTTTGTCACAGCTAAAGTTATGCAAGATATTAAAACAAGACCCTGATCTATTTCATAATGATAAAACGAAGGCTGATATTACTAACAATAATTATAAAAGTAGAGTTTGCAAAGTTTTTCACAAGAATATATTAAACCAAAGTGAAATACATGATTAAGAGAATAATTAAGTTAAAGCAAGAAAAATTAAAGGAGGATAAATAAACAGATTATATAACACAAAAACATTAACAACACTATTACAAGTCAGCAGGATGAAGGATAATTATCACCCTAAGATTATTAACACGTAATTTTCAGTTTCACAGCTCAAAAATGTTCATTAAAAAATCCCAGCCTGAGTCAATATAAGGACCTTAATAAATAAAATGCATTGTGTTTTATGGTACGTAATCAGTTGAATTAAAGCATGTTGCAGTAACTGAATTAATGTACAAAACTGTCAGATTTTTTTATATGGTATATTAAACTCCCTATTGGGGGTTTAATCACAGGCGTAAACTCTTCTCTTTTTTTTTCTCCTCTGAGTATTCCCAACATTTTCCATGAGAGACTTGAAATTATTCCACACTTATCATGAAAATAAAAATAAAGCAGTGATGAAACATGATCTCAGATGTCCACGTAATAGCTACAATTTCAATGCAATTTTCACAAACTTGGATCGTGTTTGCTTGCTTTTTTTTTTTCCTTCTCCGCATTTAATGTGACCAAGTCTTGAAACTGAATGCTTAAATATACGAGTCTTTAATGAAGCTGCGTTATGCATTAACACAAAGCTTGTAAGCATGTGAGGAAACCTATGAAATGTGTGTTTAGTAAGTCTCAAATATCGCAAACCAGTACTTACAGAAAAGAGCTAAAAGCCTGTGGTCAGGTCAGGCATCATACTTTAAAATTAGTTTTCTCGGTTTGTCACAACACCAAAAGATGCAACTTAAGTGCCATTAATAAATGAAATTGGGACATAAAACACAAAGCTGCACTAGAAATAAAGATCAGTAATGTTTTAGCACACACACATTTCATTCAACTCAGTCAACTCCAGCCAGTGAGATGGAAAATGATATTGAATATACTACGGCACAAGCCAATGAAATATTGAAAATTCATTATATGTGAAGGGCTACTTTGGAGCCATAAATGCTGAGAATGAGATTGAAATTGAAAAGTTCTTTGAAACAAATATCATAAAACTCCTTTCCCATGCAGCGGCCCACAGTTCAATAACCCTACTGTATCGCATAAAAAGTGTCAGGTACATGTAGGAGGCATAAATATGGTTTCTCAAATGTGTTACTGATCATGTGTGTTATAATGCACCTGGAGCCGCACTGGGGATATGCTCTGATAATCAATGAAGTGTTGAGGTTAGTAGTGCATCCATCATAAGTAATGCCAGAATATGGATTTAAAATTCCCTTATAAAGACTAAAGCACTCATGTACTATTCATGTCACAATCTTCCATTTAATAAGACAGATAATAGTAATGAGATCCTTGATGAGTGTTTTTCTTTGTTACTGCAAATTTGCTCAGTGCCAGCGGATATATTTTCCTGGCAAATGGATATAGTTGACGTAGTAAGCATAGGGATAAATAAACAGGAAAACATGTCCCCTAGCTATGACTTAAAGGACTTCAGTCAATGTGGCACATAGGAAGTCTGATAACACAGTATCACAAAATGTGTTGGTGAATTTTGAGTGTATCACTGATTTTCAGGGAAAATATCCAACTTTCCCTTTTTTTAACCATAGGTGACTGTTTAAAGCATTAGGTTTGTAAGCATATAAGCATTTCATCCCTTTCTCATAGACGTAGACAATGTTTTTGTGACCAATTATTTAATTGAACAATATACCAGTACATAAATAATAAATCCACTACAAGCCAGAAGTTAGATATTTAAAAAAAAAAAAAAAAAAAAANATCATCAATACACTGTTTGTTTTACAATTTATTGCATAGGAAATGACAAAAATATATAAAATAAATATAACTAGTTTTCAAGAAGAATTAGTCAACAGTAGCACATTATATCATTTCTGTTGTTGCCACTATGGCAACAACAGAAATGATTTTTCATGAAGGCATCAGTCTGTATTAGTGCAGCATTCCCTGCTGATGTGTTTTAACATTCTATTCAATAGCTGCTGTCTGCCTTCTCCCACAGCATTTTGGATTAACGTGCTACAGTCTGCTCATGCTGCTGCTCTGCATCTTCTGAACTTCATATTGAGGATTGCAAATTTATAATTTGGCTACGTTTTTGTGATTAGGTGTCTTGGGGAGAGAAATCTAGAGACTTGGTCCAATTCTAAGGAATCTTAATCTTAATTATGAAGCCAGAAATCTCTGTCCGTCCGTCTGTGGCACCAATATCTCTAGACCACAGCACTATATGGAGTTGAAATTCGGCAGGTATAATGCTCAGGACCCAAGGATGTACAGTGTCGCGTGTGAAGTTGTTTGGATGAGCGGTTATCGAATTGAGCTGTGCCAGTAAAAAGTAGTCCACATGGCAGGATACGCTCCACTCCACGGGCACTTATAACAGGTCACGGCACACATCATAAAGTCTGGCCCAAACAGGTATGTTTTCAATGGGCACGGTTATGAAGAAAGAAAATTACTATTCCATCCTTCAAAGACACACGGTTCCATCCAGTTTATGAATTATTGGTCAAAATTTCATTCTTCAACAGGACAACAATCCAGAAAGATTCATCAAAATTATGCAAAAATTACATCCATTCAAAAGAGAAGCAAAAGGTTTTGAGAATTATGACTTGGCCAGAGGGGGTTACTGTGACAAAACCAAAGTCTGAGCCTGAAATGACTTCAGAGTGCTTTGATGTTGACAAATTCTTCTTGAAAACTAATTAGTTACATTTATTTATTTATTTATTTATTTATTTATTTATTTATTTATTGTCATTTCCTGTGCAATAAATTGTAAAACAAACAGTGTATTGATGATTTTTTGAGGGGGTGGCCTCAAACGTCTGGTCTGTAGTGTAAATAAACAAAAAGACAACATTTATTGTCCAGACACAGATACCAAAAATTACACCAAACCTGATAAGGCATTCAAACTCGTAACATTTTAGTAAAAATGGAAACAAAATAAGTATGAATTAAAATTCAACAAATACTGTACTTCTGCCAATCCCCAAAAGTCCTTCAATTCCTTTTTTTTTTTTTTTTTTTTTTTTTTTGATAATATATAGTTTTTACCATGATGCGTCATGCAAATTCATTGTGCAGCAGTACTATGGACATCATTTTCTTCTGAATCTATATCCAGAATTGCTGAAAATATGTTTTTGTAATGTTAAATCAGCATCATTTTGCTACACACTGGTGGTAGTTCCGTACTTTTAGCCTTATTTGTTAAGGTACAGCAACAACATAAATATGACCCCTGTCCAAGCATGTATTTTTATCTGCCAAAATCAATTTCCTGATCTGGGCTAAATTGTGCCTGTTGATAGCCCATCATATGATACACACATCTGAAATTTTTCATTAAGCTTGGTGTCTTAGTTAATAAGATAAAAATGTTCCCCTATCTTGCAACCTTAAAGAAAGTGGAAAAAAAAAAAAAAAAAAATNAAAAAAAAAAAAAAAAAAATTCCTGTATCCAGATTCCGATCTGGATCTGACTCAACTTTTCCTTCACCCAAGTCTAACCGATCTACAGAATTTCATCACAGTTCATCTGTTACATTTTGAGATACCCTGATAACAATCATATAATAAAATTGTGTCTTTTGACAGCTAAGCAGAGCTTTTAAGGCAAGGAATGAATTTTGTTTTTCAGTTGCTGTGTGCTAGGAAGTGGGCATTCCTATTGTTTTTCTGTCACTTGCTTCCATTATCTGAGCAGAAACTAAAACAGGGAAGAAGATGACTGAACATAGAGGGGAGGTTTCAGCAGCTATTATACCATCTGCTTGCTTGCTTCTTACATCTACAATTCCTGTTTCTTAACATTTTGCAGGTGTCATGGGTGAATATGAGCCCAAAATTGAAGTGCATTTCCCTCCATCTGTTCTGGCTGCCAAAGGAGTCACGGTCAGACTGGAGTGCTTCGCCCTGGGGAAGTAAGTAAAAAGGGATAGACCACACAAATGCGCAGTTTTTAATACTTGTATCATAGAAAACACCCGGGACAGTTAACTGCAGCTTAACATTTAGCACTGTTATGCTGCTGTAAGACAATTTGAATAATACTTATGTGATTTCTCTTCTTTTAAATGATATTGTTCCATTACTAGAATGGGAAACAGACATATCTTGTCTTCAGGCAGGACATTAAGTTAGTAGAGAGAAGTGCAGCATGGTAGCTCGTCTATTAGATGGCATGTTACTACATGGGGAGAAGACTGAATCAGGAAATCAGCCCTCAGGACCTGTGTGTTCTCATAATTGAGAGCGCTAATGTATCTGTGTTTCCTGGGTGCTTTCACTGTCTGTTGCAGATGTAGGAAGCTCAGGTTGTCTGTGAGAAAGAAGAAATTGTCTGTAATAGTTGTCTGCCAGAAGGGAAAAAAAAACATACTTTTGTTCACAGAGATTGAAATCCAAAGTTAGGTTTGCTGGTTTTCAAGATTTGCAAAACCACAAACTGGGTGTTGCCTTTATAAATGCTCTCTACTCATGATAAATCCTCTTTGAGATGGGTTTTAAATAATTGTGTTTGCTAAATTAACGACCTTTCTTAAAATAAAGAAACCTTTATTTGTAAAATCTGAATAAAATGAGACATTCTAGTCAAAAATAATTGCAAACCATTTTTAATCAGTGACACTGAAGCAATGTTTGGAATTCCAAACATTCCAAACATGTTGTTAATCTTGTAGAAAGATAATCTAAAGATAATCTTGAATCAGCCAAACTTTGTTTTGTTTGTAATTATTCGGTATGAATTATTCATCGTTGAATCCTATCTTCAGCACAAACACTTTCTAATCTAAGGATGACTAAAGGCCTTATAATTGTTTACAATGATCTTAATTAAGTATCCACATTATGATAGATAATATCCTAAACATATAGACACTCACATTCCTATTTTCCTGTCAGTTTTTGGATGCTTGTGTAACAGACAGTTTAAGACTTTACACTGTGCTTCCATCAATGAGGTAATTTTCTCAGGATGGCTTTCAGACAGGCGGTGATATGTGTCTTACCCTTTTACCAAGAGATGAATGATTTATCAGTGCGCCCTATTAAGAAATGCCACTCATTATATAACCATGAAGATGAAGTTAAAATGGGCTCTGTTCTCCTGTTGATCAGTATGTATGATAGCACCGCTGGGCTAAAGCAGGGCAGAGAGATCTTTGTGTGTGAATGCCAAACTTATTGCCCGTTATGACATTTACCAGCAGCAGCGCTGGGCACGCCAGATTCAAGGGTAAAGAGAACAATGAGGTTCTGAAAACAACAAAAGAGGCCGATGAAGATGTAGCCCAGGTTAATCTCAGAATCTCAGACCTAGTTTTCCTTGTCATTGTCGTCTTCAGAAAGGCCTGAAAGACAGATCATTATTAATTACTTTAAAACTTGTGTTGTGAGTGTTTCTGTGGAATGATAAATGTTGTTTATTATCTGTAGTTGTGCATCACCTTGCTCCTAGAGTTTCAAGATCAAGTAGAGTTTATCTGCAATGTCATTTATTTCACCTTTACAATCTCACACTATCCAATACAGTAGCCCATATTAGCTCTTAGGTATTAATGTTCACATTTTGTTGACACTGTCAGAAAAGTATTGAGGCCATAGTTAAGGTCCCAGTACACTTGATGCAAAATAGAACTTTCAGGGCAAAAAAAGGCATCTTGCTCAATATGCATTGATTCTTTCAATCTTCTTTGTTGAGGTTCCCAAGACAAACATTGTCTTCGGGTTTTTCCACTTCTGATGCCTCCCCTTGGACATAATTCTCCCAAATATCTAGCTCAGCTTTTGATTTGGTTTATTCACCACTTTTGTTGCTGTTGGAGCAACACGTTGCTAGGTAGGGATGAGCCGAGTACTCGGATGAAACAAGTATCCGTTATGGATAATGCACTTTTTACGAGCACAAGTACCATCCGAGTAAAATGTGACAATATCCGTACTCGTGGAGGAAAAAAGATCTGATTGGGTAGCGCTTGCTAGCACTGTGCCCACATGGTTCCGTGATCGGCCAGGCAGCCACACGTTATCTATAGTTTGCAATTCTAAGATTCAGCTCAACATTATTCTCAGTCCACAGCTAAACAAACACACATTCATTTACTGTGGACATTCACACGCAAAATACTGATATAAATGGACATTTCTACTAACTTCTACTAGCTTCTAGCTTCAAGGCTAACTAGCCAGTTAGCTAGTAATTATTAACTCTTAAACCCCACCCACTTCCAGGTTAAGCCCCGTCTATCTGAGTACGGATGCGGATAATGGTGTACTCATTCATTCCTAATTGCTAGCTACCTACATTAGCATTGTTAGCTAAGCATGAACACTTTTTGGGGATAGAGATGCCGATGGCGTCTGTGGATGTGTCTTTATAACAGATGTATGGATTTCAAGGACTCTGAAATGAATTCAAATTCATGGATAGAAGTCTCCAGGATGTTGAGATTGCTCAATGATCAGACAAAATGGTAGAGATGTGATATTCTCATTGAAATGGTTGTCATATAAATGCATCTTTACTGGGAGAACTTTGTTATTCTTAACCAAACTTGTGCTAGATGCAGAATAATCTGGATAGTTACCATGAATGATGATAACTCTGATTATATAACAAAAACACCACCACCTATGAGAATTTCAGACTTCATCAATACAAGATAAAGTACTGGGTTTGCTGTTCGATTTACAAGTAATCTGTAGGAAATGCAGTGCTACTAACTGCATTTGTTTCAAAGGATATTGGAAGTCGATGTTCATTTGGGCCTGATAACCTCATACATTTTCTAGGTTACACATTCTCCCACTCAATTCCACTTATGATCTGTGGCATGTGGTGGATGCTTTCATCCAAATTGCCATAGAGTACTGGATACACTTTTAGTTGCAGTGACCCCAGAGGGAATCAAACCCTTGAAACCCCTACAGTTCCTCTACTCAGTGGATGTGCAGGACCACAATGAACACATTGTCAGTGGAACAGCAACAAAAAAAGCCTCTTGATGACAACACGTTTTTATCCTCTTTGCTCTGTGGTTTAATGCTTTTGAAAGGCAGGTATTTGTGCTTAGATCATAACAGTAAAATGCGGCTTTGTGTTTCAGGTGGATTTTTTGTTAAAGGAGAATAATGCTGATTTGGCATGTTTGAGGCCAATTTATACAACCCACATACACGTTACATCGCTGCCAACTGTTTTTCAAAACATACTACTGGAGCAGTAAATTTTAGAATTTTCTTTCTTCCCTTCCACGCTACCGTTGCTTTCAGTTTATTCATTTACACTATAAAAACCAACTTGTACAGACTTGAAATGTGCTTGAGATAAATAATCCACCACCGCGAACACAACTGTATATTAAATCTTTTGGAGAAGTTAATTACACGGAAGAAAATGTATGTCTTTGCCAGGGAGTATAGTAATTAAAACGGGTGTGCCTTCAACAATTGAGCATACGTGCTCGCAGGTGAAACGTTATTAAGGTGGGTGTATCACCTGAACATTTGATTTTAAAAGATTAGGGGATTTGGCAAAATAACACAAAAACTAAAATACAGTTTTATGTTTTGGAAAACAGTTNAAGATTAGGGGATTTGGCAAAATAACACAAAAACTAAAATACAGTTTTATGTTTTGGAAAACAGTTGTCATTCAGGTAACAAGTATGCACGTCACATATGTTGGGCTCAAACATGTAAAATCATCTGTATGGTCTGTTAAAAATAGCCTTTTAGTTTATAAAAGGACCAAGAAATTAAAAGTTTAGATGACAAGGTAATATCAGGATCTGTTTTCTGCTATATATGGGTATTTGATTTAATTTTGAGCCTTTGTTATGAGCGGACAGGGTATGATGACGATAAAAATGTAATCTAGAGTTTGCCTATGCCCTATGGGGACATTCTTATAGTGGAAAATAAAAAACCTCACAATCTCGAGTTTGCAAGACATTCACAATGCTAAGCTCGGGAGTACTTATGAACAGGGAATGCAGCATACAGAATGCTTTGATAAAATGGAGATGACCAGAGTTTCGGAGTTGAACTGTTCACGCCAAGTATTTCCTACGAGAAAGGCACAGGCAGGAAGAGTTCCTGTTTTTAAACTGAGTGAGCGTATTCCCTCTTGCCCGCCCCCAGACCTGCATACACGTACAAGTCCGGTGCTCATTATTCAGCCTCCAAAGCGAAATCCATCTACAGACTCGAGAAGATTCACACTCGTGTTTCAGCCCCTCAAGGCCCCAGTAGATTGACTCTGTGCTGTGGTTAGTTGAGTTCAGTTGGAGAAAAGGTCGAAGGGAAAATTTTCCACCAATGTCATGTAAGAAAACGCTTTTTTAGCTGCTGTATGCTACATTCAGGCATAGTGATACAGTCCTTGTGTCAGTTCATGTAGGTGTTTGTGTTATATTTACAAAATAAAATACACACAATGGAACCAAATTAGGTCACGGATATGCTGCTAACTGTTAATACTACAGATACGAGCAGATGAATATGGAAAGTTCTGGCATTATGCCAAATTACTCTCACTGGGACCAACTGGAAACCTGTCTGTTGCATAAATGTCATGTCAAAGTGTCAAGTGCCTCATTATCTGTAAAAGTGTCATTACACATACATGTATAATAACCATTAGCAAATGTGCTGAATATGTATTATATTAGGAAGTTGCTATTATAATCTCCATCTTGAGGATTCAAAACATCCCAGTCTCAGAGCTGTTTCAAAACCTGGATCGAGAACTAAAACCTGATTTTTAGTGACACTGATGAAGATGATGAAAGTAGTAGTAGTATTAGTAGTAGCAATGGATGTCATTAGTGATGATGAACAATGCTGGAAGCTGATTGGATATAACTAAACAGCATCCCACTGTGACACAGCTAAAAGTTTGAAGATCAGCATGTTAATGAGCTGCTTCATATTATAGAGAGAGAGAGAGAGAGAGAGAGAGAGCTTAAGGAAGAGATGTAATGCCACAAGAATATGTGCGAGATTGAACCGAAACTGGCCATTTAAATACACTGATCAACTGAGTGGGCTTAAGTTTAAAATTTATTGATCAATAACACAAGAGACAAATACAATTTAGAGTATTTCATCCAGATTACTTTCTGCTGAAATGTATCACCAGACTGAAACAGGTCTTAATTTTTTGCACGATGGTGTGTTTTATGAATCGCTTCCCCGATATGTAGATAAGGAAATACCACAGCGACATGTCTTTCAAGAAAAATGCTAAAAGATTCCGGTAACAAGCGTTTATGGTGAAGAAACATGGTTGCGTGATGATATTTCTCCATCTTGACACATTAAATCTGGCACTTTGTTTTATGAACTGCTTCCACAGAGTATTGGATGTGACGGAAAACTTGTGTTTATAATGAAAAAAACACAACAGAAAACACAAAATGACTAATACGGAAAGCCTTTTGATATGTAAAGGTTTTGTCTGAAACACACCCCTCTGAATCCCAATTTGAGTCCATAGCAGCCTGGAACACTTCAGTGTCCTTGTGAATCTATACGAGATAAAACAGCTAAGGGATGTAACGTTTCCATCTCGGGCTAAATGATTGATGGGTTCGCTGAAGGTTTGTGTGATGTCATATTTCCATCTCTCAGAGACCTGTCAAATGTAGCTGTCATACAAGAGCGCTGCTGATAGGGCGTAGTAAGACGTTCTCTTTCTGCATGTGCAAGTCATCTGTCACGAGGGTTTATAGGGCAATCCGTGATCAAACATTGATAGATGACATTGCTCAAGCGTACTTACCATAGAAATCTCTCTGGCTGTAGTAGTAACCTCATTTACATACTGCCTATGTCCCTCCGAAAGCTTGGATCTCATTGGTGTCCCATGTGGCTCATTTGGTAACTAAATTACATGAAGAAGGTCGAAGGTTCGGATGTAGAACAGAACGAACATGAATGAGGAATAATGTAATAGCAATATGTCTAGCATCTATAGATCAATGCCGGAATTAGGGCTGAGCCGAGTACTCAGATGAAACAAGTATCTGTTACTGATATCGCACTTCTTACGAGCACAAGTACCATCTGAGTAAAATGTGTTACTATCTGTGCCCGTAGAAAAAAAATCTGATTAGGTAGTGTTCATTAGCGCACGTGGTTGCATGATCGGCCAGGCATCCAATCACAGAGCTCCTCTCTTCACAGAGCTGCTGCTGCTGCTCCTCCACACACAGCCACTCTGTCCACACTAGCATAATAGCATCTATTAGCTATAGCAGTCATCCTCAAACTCCAAGACTCTGGTCCAGGCCCAGACTGAACCACAACTGTCTCCGGACTCTGAGCAAATTTTACTTTTCATATGTAATATTTGTATTATCTTCGAGACATCGCTGCAACGCAACGAGTCAAAATTCTCCACTTTTTCCATTGCTTGCTGTGGAGAAAGCCAAACCAAATGTCCAACTGTTCCACTATCTCTGTGTGAGAATGTCTACTCTTCTTTGGTTTGGTCCAATCACATTCAGCGTCCCGTCATCTCCCTGACAACGAGGATTGACACAGCTTTGCAGATTAAGAGTTGATAGCGCCTCTAGTCGTGTGTCCCCCCCCCAATACCTTAAATTCCCAGTAAAAATTAGGATCTCAATCTGTCCCTGACTTTACTGACCTTAATAAACTGACCTTAGTCGTATTGAAATTTTTTTTTGTGGATCTTTAAGATTTGTATGAGTATCCTTGATCTATAGTTTTCTATTCTCAGATTCAGCTCAACATTATTCTCAGTCCACAGCTAAACAAACACACATCCATTTACTGTGGACATAACATACTGATACTGACTGAAAATACTGATACAAACACAAATTACTGTTTTGTAACTTCTAGCTTCTAGGCTAACTAGCCAGTTAGCTGACAATTCTTTGGTTAAGTCAACATTTACAGATATGGATAATGGTATACTCACTCATCCCTAGCCGGAATAGTATTAAAATTCAGTGTTAATTAAACGTTATTTAAGCATTTTAGCCACAGCTATTGACACATAGCTGAAAAAATTTAATGGTTAAATATTCTCCTGCACACACAAACTAGAGAACATTTGAAATTAACAGTATAAAAACTGCCCGTTCTCCTGTTGTACTCGGCTGTTGAGTGTATAATTTAACTTTTCCTTTCCTCCCAGTCCAGTGCCAACGATCACATGGAGGAAGATAAATGGCAACATCCCCAAAAAAGCAAGACTGCGGAAGTCTCAGGCTGTACTCGAGATTCCCAACATTCAGCTGGATGACTCAGGAACATACGAGTGCAAAGCTGAAAATCCGAGAGGAGGGACTTCTTTCAAAGGACATCTGCAGGTCTACAGTGAGTCTGACTCTATTTTTACTTTACTTTTCATTTTTACTTTTGCTTTACAGTTTAGATTTTTTTTTTTTTTTTTTTTTTTTTGCTGTTTGAATGTGTTTTGTTGATGTATAATTGCCTGAAAACCTTCTCCTGCAGTAAGCTGGTTTTGTTTGTGTTTTCTTTGTGAGATTTCGTCATGATTTGATATTTTAGAGTTATGCTTAAATTCAGGGTTGGACCAGTTCTACGTCCCTGTGAAAGAACTAATCCTAGAAGAAGCATTAATAGCATCTGTCAACACAGTAAATTAGCTGTTAAGAAATGTTTGGGTTTCTAAATATCCATATTTTAACAGTTAGATTAGTTGTGTTATTATTTTAATTAGTTGTGTAATATTATTTTAATTAGATGTGTTTTTATTCCAGTCAAAAGGTTCTGAATGACTTCTCTACCTTGTTTTTGACAGTTTTAGTTGGTTTTTTTCCAGAGATTGTAATAACATAATCTGGTGTTTTCGTACGTTCTGAGCTTTGGATGCGTAATGGTTGCCATGAATCTGGCTAATTATTTTTGTCACAACAAAAACATTTAGTGTGAGTGAACAGACCAGAAGATTTATTTCAAATAAAGTCATGCATCATTTAAACAATTTCTTGTTTCACATGCCAATAAGTAAGACCAAAGTTTAAACCATAGATCAACAATGTAATGCTCTTATCTTACATCTAAGATAATTACACAGTAAGATTATTTGTTATATCAAATCAAGGGTTATCACCAACATATTTCAATTAAGAATGAATAATTTTAGCCTTAATTAGTTAATTATCAGGCAAAGGATTGCTAACATCTGCTTTCATGTACAGTGTTAGATCAAGTTTAGGACACTGTGGCTAAGATTTCAGCTTACGGTGCAGCTTAACTTCCAGCCGATGGTTGGTACTAGACAGCTTTAATAAGCTCCTTGAATTATTTCTTTTGTCCATGATCACAAACTCTCCCCCTCCCATTTTTCTCTGTCTGCACCATGTGCACGGGACCAAGATAATGAACTGCCTCAGCCTTGGTGGGACACGTTTCCAAGGACCTGCACTCCTTGGCAACCTCCATTCTGTTGACATCACAAGGAGAATAGGGAACCTAATTTGTAGCAGCTTCACACTGAATGTAATTTATACAGGTCAGCTGCTAGTGTGAACTTTCAGTGTGAGGAAGACCTTCCTGACCATAATCATTTTATCAAACCACACAAAAAAGTAGGTGCCAGATGCAAAGAATAGAAAATATCGTGGCTGGACTGTAAGTGTGGCAGCTCAGCGAAGGTTTAGTGGCCTTTTTNTTTTTTTTTTTTTTTTTTTTTTTTTTACCACAATCCTTATCCTGAGACCATTTTACTACCTATGCCATTCGATGTTTTTGATTTGACTCTTTTGTAAACTATTCCAACTATTCTAAAAGTTCTGTCCATAACCCACAAGAATGTCTGGTTGTACAAATGAATGAATCTATTAAAAAATTGTCCAAAAAAGGAAAAACTTGTAGAAACAAGCAAATGTCTAGAATAATCCACCAGATTTTTACCAGAGATTGGTCCTCCTCCAATTTAATAATCCAAATCCGTACTACACAGTCAAAAGCTTATGTCCACACATCAGTATATATAAATACATATTACACAGTTTTACAGCTGTTATGTATCTTAAACAGATGAAACAATAAGGGAAAATAATAATAATGTCAATAATCAATACCACTATAATCTAGCATGCAGAAAATGATTTGACTCAATCTACTGTTTAAATAATATCCAAAATTTGATATAAAATCCAAACCAAAATACAACTTTTTGTTAATATAATCAATTTTCTAAACCAAAGAAGTTCCTAAATAAGCTCTTAAAAGAGGGTTTCCTTTCTGTTTGCAGAAATTTGGCAAAGTGCCATACTTTGCATTAATCTGGATGATTTTATAGTTTTTAGTTGTAACAGATTTAGATATTAAAATTGTAAGATCGAATGTGACTTCTCTTTTTTGCTTTTTCAACTTAATAGTATTGTTAATGTCAGGGTAATGACAAATATTTGGATAGTGCATGTTTACACTGTATTTATAAAGCTTTATTTCATACTTGTACACTGCCAAACACATCTAATGTGTGGCATTTGCCTGATATTTGCAACCATACAAGTGAAACTAATTATTGGAGCTACAAAGTGGAGCATAAAAATGCATAATACCACTACTCCAACTGCTGTAAGATATTAATAAATTTGCATGAACGGCATAAACACGGCTCATTTACGTCAATTGCTACTAAGAAATGTTAATCGGGTCTGACGATGCCATTATTTGATGTTCATATTATTCTGTAATATTTCTTTGTTTTTGATTTTGTAATTTACCTGTTTCTACACCTGTGGGGCTCCTATGTCACACCTGGTTGTTGGAGGAGAGGGAATCTGTCTTTGAATCATCTCTCCTGAGGTTTCTTCCATTTCCCTTATACAATACGGTTTTTAGGGAGTTTTTATTGTTATCTGCTCAGTTAATAACATTTCCACAGCAACAATAAAGATGGAGTACAGCTTCTTAAATATCAAACACTTCGTGATCATCGTCATAGTTTCAATGTGTAAAAATATACAGCCTGCAGCTTTAATATTTGGTGTCTTTTCATAAAAATAAAGAATAAAGAAATAGTTGTTGTTCTAGACATCTGATGTGTTTGCAGAGGAAAAATCCTCCGCCACACAAGGAGGTAATATCTGTAAATGATGCTATAAGCAGCAACTTCAGTCAGCAATAAATGGACTCTGTCGGTATGAGCAGCAATAGCCACCATGACTGAATGTGCCATAAAGAGAACCACAGATAGTCAATCTTTAGACACATTTTTAAAACATAAAATGCCCCTTCAGTAGCTTTAAAGTTTGTGAAAAATGCTCAGTATATGCCCGTGTCACAATTATACTCTGTCTGAGTTCCAACACTTCACTGAAGAAATGTGATGCGTACATTGAGTGAAATATTCAACATCAAGATGCAATGTTTTTTGTAATGGTTGCAGCATTACAAAATGAAAAATGTGTTCCAGATGTCTTGTGCATTTTAAAGATGTTTTTGAAGCTTTTGTGGTCTTGACTAGAATTTGAATCAATATCGTTGGCATGAATGGTGGTTGTGAATGCAGCAGTGTTAACGAGGATAATAAGAGATCGAAGAAAAAGCACATCTTTGGGGTGTGCATGCTGAAATTAGTGTGAGCTTGTGTTTTGGGATATTTAGTGTCATGTAGATTGATAACAATGAAAAATCAAATCAAGAAAAACACAGAATGCTGCTTCCCAAGTCATATTGTTACGTCTGTTGGGAATGTCAGACGTGAGGATTTTACCAAATTTTTACCAGTTCTTCAAGTACAGATGACCATTCTTGGGCTTTGAGATTCTTCAAGGATACAGCATATTACTTATTCTCAAATCTTTTTTTATCTTCAAGCCTTCCCTCAGTGGATCAGAATGATTAATGATACTCAGATGGATAGCGGCGAGAAGCTCCAGTGGGAGTGCAAGGCCACAGGGAGGCCCCGGCCCACCTATCGCTGGCTTCGCAATGGTTTGCCCTTGACATCTCAGGTACTTACCTTCACTATCCTTGCCTTTTTTTTTGTTGATTACACCATGAAACATCTGAATCATTATTAATACATAAAACTACAAGACACCTACTGTATGTACGACATTGCCACATGTTTCTATCTAGACTTCAGACATTATTTTCCTTATAAATTTGTTGTTTCTGGTTACAGGGTAGAGTTGAAATCATGAATGGGGAGCTGACTGTTAGCAAAGTGCAGCAGACGGATTCCGGAATGTACCAGTGTGTTGCAGAAAACAAGTACGGCACCATCTACTCCAACGCTGAACTCAAGATTTTAGGTAGTTATACCTTTTGTATGTTGGAAACTTTTGCCTCAACTGCTAAACCTCTGCCTTATAATTAGTCTGACTTAGAATCAGTAAAGTGGGTAACAAACTTTTTTTTCCTTTGTTGTACATTTAATGGTTCAGTTTTATTTTCTTCCAGGAGTATCACTTGATACTCTGTGCAGGCTGAAATTGCAGAGAGCGTATTGGCATCTGAATAAGGCACCGGATGATAGGTACAAGAGATTGAAATGCAAGTGGGGAATGCTGAACTGTGAGATGTGCTGATTGCCAATCAATGGTCCCTGATTTAACCTAGACAGTGGATGGCATGAATAAAAGAAGGACCCATACGGTTATATCACCGAGGTATTTGAACATACCAAGATGAGGAGAGTCTCGAACAGTTCTGCGTTATTGCAATGACTCACAGGCTTAGATTTATACTAATCAGAGCAAACACTAGAAGAAAGACATCAATGGTTTCTCTGATGGAGTTTTATGAATCCGTCAGGGTGTTATCGTTTGCTTAGAACTCAAATACCACTACTTATCCAAATAATAACTTCAGACATTATTACCTCTGCCAAGAAGGTCATGCACCGGCATTCGTTTGCCTGTCTGTCTGATTGATTGTCAGGAGGATATCTCGAAAAGTTATGGATGGATGGATTTGAATGAAATTTGGAGGATCCAGATGATCTTATAGATCATTTAAGGATCTTAAAGGACACGTAGCAGTCCTTTAAGAGACTATTATATGTGTGTGTGTGTGTGTGTGTGTGTGTTTATCTACATACGAGCAAGAGAGAGAGAGAGAGAGACAGAGACTTGTGTGCAGACTGGGTTTATGTTGGCGATCAGAGCAGAGCCAGGTTAGTACAATGCTGTAATAGTGGTAATAACACAGTGAATTCACAGTATGAAGTTGAGTTTGCTGTAAAATAAAAGGCTGCGGCTTCTCAAGAAACAAGCAGAGTCTCCGACTTTCCTGTGCCAGCGGCTCAATGGGGGTTAACCCCGAAATAGGTAGCAACAAAAAGAGCTTCCCTGTGCTTCCCGATCACAGTCTGGAGGCTGAAGAAGCAAAGGTTAACACTGTAAAATCAATGCTAATGGGCTGATTTCAATTAAATTTAGCATGGTAGCTAATTTTTTAAATATGTTTTTATTTTTTTTGTTGGTTTTGGCGGAGTTATGCGCTCTGAGTGCCTTCTTTTTCTGATCACGTATTTATCAGTCTGAGTTTGCGATTTTGATAATTTCATAATTAATGATTATACTTGAGTAATGATCATTTCAAACTTTACATACATATTTATTTGAATTGCTCCTTTGGTAGGAGAACAAGAAGTTCATTGAGATTTCTGTTTTGTGCAGTTTTCTCATTATACTGAACGGGAGTATTTGTGTCAGTTGTTTGTTACGTTTCCTGTTATTGTTTTGCACAGAGTCAAAGAAATTGAAGGGTCTCACGACTTCTCTCGATTGCAGATCATACTCTTTATTTTCGTGTACACAGGAAGTACTGACATGGAAGTTCCATACAGCTTCAAAGTCTGAAGCTTCTGCTGCGACTGATATACCAGAGGCTGATAGTGTCTTGAATATGTCGGAGAGGCTCCAGCTTCCTGTCTGAGCTTGGCTGTTATTTGTTCATCTTGGAACCAGTTGTGCCAACCACAAGGACAGCTACCACAGATTGTTTAGAAAATATATCTACACATTAAGCACACCATCATGGCTGTAATTATTATCATTTAGGAGTACAACTCTTAGACTTAGGAGGACAGTTCACAAGCTGGTCATGAGGATGACAAAGCCTTGACCTTTATGACCTCCTAGCNAGGAGGACAGTTCACAAGCTGGTCATGAGGATGACAAAGCCTTGACCTTTATGACCTCCTAGCCTGGGGGCTACATAATCACACATGGAAAACTACAGGAATATAGGGGTTAACACACTTGGATAGATGAATAGCTTGAGTATATGAAAAATAATATGTAGTAGTATAGAATATATAAATACCGTATAATATGCAGTACATTCACTTTAATTCTCACAGTAGCAAACGACTCCTTTGTACTCTTGAATTCAGAGACATTAAAAACCAGGGAAACCATGCTCTTCAGCCTAAAGGCTCTAGAGAAAAACAGCCACTCTGAACGGCCGTCCACCGCTCTGTGTTGATGCACCATTTTCTCCTTGTCAGCTTCTATGTTGGGATGCATCTGGTGACACCCATTCCCCTCTCATGTTACCCTGAGGGACAGTTTGATTTACTGTCTCTGTGGCATGCCCTCTTTGAAGGGTAAATTACGGCAATTTGGAAATCGTATTGCAAACCGACCACATTTCTCCGTAAGATTTATTTAAAAAAAAATCTATAAATAATCAATATAAAGTCGATGTATAGAAATCACTCTTCGCTTGTTTAAAATTTATGTTTCTGTCCGCAAGAGTCAAAAGTTCTAGATTTTAATAGGGTTTAGTCATGCTAAGGAGGAGCTTCATCAGCATAACGGTCACGGTGATGGTATTTGGAAGCCGCTGATGAATGTTTTCATAACTATATACCTCAGGCATTTTTTTTTTTTTTCACAGTGACCTATGTTCTTTGGAGATCTCCACAAGCAAACACTATCAGGACAGATTACACGGCTAATAACAGCCTGCAGATGAGTGATCACTGGAGGCTACATAGGGGCAGCGGCTGTGATCTTGTCCCAGATCCAGCTCTTCTGGGAGTTTGACGGGGGGAAGCAATAAGGCCACTGCTGCCACCAGCTGCAGGCTTGCTTTTATTTTGATTAAAACAAACACACACCACCAAGGAACCGGCTCTGTTTGCTGCTGATTTCTGTGTCTAGAGGGACCTCTGCCACTCAGGCGGCTACTGAGGCTCAAAGACACGAGTGCTGCAGGGAAAAGGGGGGAAGAGGTCAGCCTGTGGCCACATGTGGGATTGGAATTGTCATTGCGTTTAATGTCACCTATGAAGCGTCATTCAGTATTTGAATAATAAGTGTTGACAAAGCCTTGAAGCCTATAGATGTCCTTGTCACTTTATATAGATGTATACACAGTGACACACTGCAACGCCTGAATACTTATCTGCTTAATTCTTCCTTGTGGGCAAGTATATAATTGTAGAAATGAAATATTTGTATTATTTCTACAGCTGCCACAATAAATTTTGTATGACTGTAATTGTATTGGATGCTGAATTAAGAAGTCTGTAGCAAGTGTATCCGGATAAAGTGCTTTGTGATGTTCCATGTGGAATTTAGTTATTACTTTGAAGAAAATTACTATTTTGAATCGGCATCATTTTGAGGCATGATATGTCAGTCTCAACCCTCAAGCATTTTTGCAATAATTACTTCAAAATGCCACAGATGAAGAGGTGGAATGAGTATTATGGTTAAAAAAAATTACATTTTAGAAGCCACATGGCACACAGCAATTAAACTAGTTCAAGTAAAATAGATTGCTTACAAACAAATTAAGTCCATAAGAACTATGATGTATGATATGATGTACACAATGAGTAACATGAGTATTATGATCATGATATTACTAATATTGTATTTTTGTCCCACACAGCATCAGCTCCTGTCTTTATCCCAAATCCCGTACGGGTCATCGCCACACTTGGAAAAGATGTATCACTAGAATGCAAACCCAGAGCGTCGCCGAAACCTCGGATAACATGGAGGAGAGAAGACAGAAGGATACAGCCAAGTAAAAGGTGAAGTAGCTCTTCAAAAGCACCACACTACACTCTTAAAGAACACCGGGGAGGGGGTTGGGGTGTTATCGTAGTAACAACATCTCTTTCGAGGCAAGCTCNACTCTTAAAGAACGCCGGGGAGGGGGTTGGGGTGTTATCGTAGTAACAACATCTCTTTCGAGGCAAGCTCTAAAAGAGGCCAGTAACTTGCATTTACAAATGAGAGAACGTGGTTGTGTGAAGCTATTTATCCTTAACGACATGTTAGGTCCAGTGCTGTTTTTTATGAATTACCCCCATTGTCTTTGCAGGATGGCTCTTTTACAGTTTTACAGTTCTGTGTTACAAATAGTATGAGAATTTTTTTTCCTTTGCACAGTTTACAGAATGGACGATTGCGATGGGAAGCTAATTGCCCTTTAAAATATGCATGAAATCATGAAAGTTCATCTGCCTCGATGTGTTTCTATAATTTTTCACTATAGTTTCGTAGTGTTATCGTTCCAGCTCAGGCCCTTGAGGAATTGTGTGCACGTCTTGTTTTAACACATCACAGTTTCATTACTGTAACTGAAATAAAGTGTCACTCCTAAAATAAAACACCTTAGGTAGTGACAAAGCTCTGGAGACTCATCCTCCATCCAGCCTCCTTCTCAGGGACACTGACAATTTAGACCGCACAATTGCATTTGGAATTCACATGCAGTTTGATGCATCATCTTTTATGAGAAACATCTCTCTCTCTCTCTCTCTCTCTCTCTCTCTGTTGCACCTAGAGGGGGTTGAGCGCAGCAATGGTGCATCAATCAAACTGAGCGACAGCATTGAAATTATCAGCCGCCGCTGAGCATCCCAAGTTCTGAGGCAGAGAACAGGACCTTTGTTTATCAGCTGGGATCCAGCAGGCTGTTCAACTGCACAGTAGCAAGGGCAGCCAGCTGATAATCAGGTCCTCAGAAATGGCAAACAGGTGGATGGAGCGTTCAGGAATTAGCTTAACATGGGAATTTTAGAGATGAGATCTGCGGAGTAATTTATTTTCCATTAAAAGAAAAAAGCTCTTCATTGGGGATGTTGGATGTCTACTTTCTATAAATGAGCTGGCTTGAGTAGAACTGATGGATGGCGACAGGTTAGCAAGAAAGTTGTCCTAAAATGTTGATTAATGGCTGCGGCTTGTCGGGATTCGATAAAGAGTTTGAGATATTTATCAAACCCTTGCAAATCTGTTTTTCGGTGTTGTTGGCAGATACCATGGGAAGATTCATGCCTGTTTAATAACTTGATCTTGTTTTAATCCAGCTTTGGATAAAATCTTGTTTTAAGAGGAAAAAGAAGGCTGTTCATAAATATCTTGACAGAGCAGTTAGTTAATCTTTTCCCTCAAAGCAATTTATCATTCATTATTAAGTACTGCTTTGGTTCTTGATCATCGGAGAGTTTTAGGATGCTTGCTGCAAGTTATCAGTACTGTAGTTGAATAAGTAACTGCATAAACTGCATAGCAGAGTGTGTTTAAGGGAGATCAGCCTTATAAACCATGATCCCTATCTGAAAATAAAATAAACACTCATAGCCCTGCATGTTCAGGTCCTTGCCATGGTGACTTCTGCAAAGATTTTCTGACATTACCTATAGTAAAGTAAGGAGTTCAAAGGAGTTTATGGATGGAGAGGTGTTCAATTCTTGGAAGAACAGTGACTGAATCGAAACAGCTTTACGTTTATCTGCCATTGACAGCTGTGCTGACTTAATGAAGGTTTGTAATTAACATGGATTTCCGCTAATGTTCAGGGCTTTTGTCTCTTAAATAGAAAGTATTAATCCCATTAGTCCAAAAGCATGTGGCAGACTCACTGAAACACCAAAGCCTCGATTTTTTTAAAGTCGGAAAAAAAGCACAAAGTTTGGCTTTTTTTTTTTTTTACNTTTTTTTTTTTTTTAACATTATGAAATCCTAAAAAATGTTTTATATGTAAAGAATGACTATTGTATTCAGTGCTGGTTTGCTTGATTTCCCCCTCAGAAACCTATAAAAAGTGACTCTAAATGCTATAGGTTGCAGTGATCCTCTAATGTTTCCTTTACATTTCCGAAGGTTGAATTGATTTGCATATTTTGTATACCCAGCAGTCCCCAACTTGTCCTTTCTGCCTCAGTGTCCTTGTCGGATGTGGATTTCTTCCCTAATTTGAAAAATGTCTCCTGGCTGCAGATTGCCTCTGAATTGTCTTATGTGTGACAAGATTTTGTCACGCCTTTGTGAGTTTCTCTTTGCCAATTTCAATCACCTTGCCCATGATGAGGGAGCTTAGCATTGTAAATAGAAATGCCAAACAGTGTGAATGAAATTAAAAGATGAAAATACATCACACCCCTCCCCATCATTCACATTGTTTAACTTAGGAAGAAATTGATTTTCTAATATAGAATAACTTAATAAATATTATTCCTCACCTGTGTAGTCTAAGTTCAAATAAAAGTATGAAAATAGATCTTTATATTTAAAAAAAAGGAGTTGACATTGGACACTGAGGCCAGAACATTGACTCAACATGATTCACGTTGCTGTATTTCCACTTGATCCCCACTCTATAGCCATCTGCTCACACACCTGCTTGCTGTGCTTTAGAATCCACTGAAATCCTATTTGTTACCTGATATCAAGCACTTAATTCTGCAGCTGTTATTGACAAGTCAGAGTGAAAATTTAACATCACGAGTGTCCTTGAGCTGAATAAGGTTTGGTGCTTATCACAGTAGTATTAGAGCTGTTTTTCCTTTTTATGACTTGTTTTTTTGAGTAGGTTAGCTCGCTCTTTGCATATCTTGCAGCTTTTCTTTAAATTTATTGAATAGGAATATTTAAGGTTTGTCAGATGGATTCATAAGCACCATGCAAGATGGTTGCACCATTTTTTTTTCTTGTCGATCCTTCAGGGACAACAAGTTATAACAATTATTTTTAAACATTTCGCCAAATTTATTCCTAAAAGTTGCCTTTAAAGGGGACAAATAACACAGATATCCATGTTCTTATGTTTAAAAAATAGATTGATCCACTTCTACCCTACCTTAAAAAAATACATAAATCAAAGAAACACATCTATCTACCCTACCCTGCAAACATACAGGCTTTTTAAGGCATTCTTCCTTAAAAGCTATTTGTTCTGATTGGCCAGCCTGCAACATGGTGGATGTTGGCCAAACGAAACTCGTTCACTAGCCTTTGTCTGTGTTTAACCAGATGTGTTACATGTTGGTGTGAATGTGTCACGGAAGCATGAACATAATAAAAAGCATCACGTCCCCTTTATTAAAGTTAAAATTATGGTTATTCAATGGCAGTCCTCTTCGCAAAGCATTAGGACTAGAACAGAATCACTATAACCGAAGTGAAAGTCAGAAAATCACCGTTTCTTTGATTTTGACATCAATACTTTGGTGTCAGATGTTTGTTTTCCTTCTATTGAATATTTGTTGCCCACTAACTTAATCTGTATCATTACTAATACCATCTGTGCTTTAATCTTCTCCCAGATAGGGCCACCTAATGGTATCTCTAAATCAGTTTCATTAAGGCATTTAAATCGTCGATTGATTTTAACTGGGAAAAGGATTTATGTTGATGTTCCCTCGTTGAAGGTTACACAACAAATAACACAAACACTGTTCTTGGCTTGGTTTCCCATCCCAGAGTCCCCTGAGCCTTTTTGTGAAAGAAGCAACATAGACAAAATCAAAACTTCACATTATTTTATATTCCCCAGTGGAATCAGTGGATGTTTGTTTGCCAAGTTTGAGCCATTCTGTTTAACATTTTCCCTACAGTTCCTGGTGAATATTCCTACTCATGTAACCCTACACATCCATAAACATACAGTATAACCTAACGCCTAAACTTGTATTGCAACTGCTCATATACTGTAGCAGTATTGATTTTTGTGTCCTTTCTCACAGGATTATGTTGTTACGGAACAACACTCTGAGAATTGTTAACTCCAGCCGAGCAGATGAGGGGAACTATGTGTGCCGGGCAGAGAATCACTTTGGCTCGGCAGAGATGACTGCCATGCTGTGGGTAAAAGGTAAGCGATGCCCTGGGGGGCTTTATTTTCTGCCAAATTAGCACAAGTCGGCCACCAGTAAACAGTCCCCAATGTCATTTTTCCTCCCACCTTTGCCTGAGAGACAGGAAATTTATTGTGCTTGCTCAACCGTGAACTAAGGGCTTTCTCATTCAGGAATCATATTACAAGGGCACACTTTAACAGTGTAAAGGGAAGGCTCACAGTTACACTTGCACAGTCCAGATCAAACCTATAGCGGTTACATGACAAAGGTGAGTGTTTTTGCCAGCGTTAGGGTCGATCGTCATCATAATTTGGCCATCGGTAAAGTCACGGCCCAATGCAGCTGCTTGACGCAAGCTTTGAGTTGGCCTGAGGTGACAGTGCAGCAGCTTTGTGTTTTCAGAGGCCATGCGTGTGGAGCTTAGCCCCAGCAGAGTGGAAGTGACCGTGGGGGAGAGCGTGGTGCTGAGCTGCAAGGCGACGCACGACATGTCGCTGGACGTGGCTTTCCAGTGGTTCTTCAACCAGAAGCCAATCAACTTTCAGCAGGACGGCGGCCACTTTGAATATATCCAAACAGTAAGAGCAAGAGTAAGAACAAAGATTAAGTGTCTATCTATCTATCTATCTATCTATCTATCTATCTATCTATCTATCTATCTGTCTGTCTGTCTGTCTGTCTGTCTTATCTGTCTGTCTGTCTGTCTGTCTATCTAGTTAGCTTACTAGCTAATTAGCTGTCCCAGTTACTTGTCTGTCTCAATACGTGTTTATTTATCTCGAGTATAGTTTACTGTACATTTGTACAAGTTTAAATCATATATCATGTTATACATTTACATGTTACATGTTTATCTCAGGTTTAAAATATTATTTACTAAAAAAAAAAATAAATAAAAATATAATTTACCTGTCTTAATTTTAATTGAATGGTCAGCTTACCCAAACTGGTGAATCTTGTGGAAAGGCCCTTTTTGTCTTCTCAGATGCTGCTTCATGCTTTCTCATTTTAGGATACTGCTCATCACTACAGACCACTTGTTAAACTTGAATCAGTGCAGCTAAAGGTCAAACAACCTGAGGTGTAATCAGAACCTGCACTGAATTACACATCCGTGTTTATCAGAATCTACACAAGGGGACAGATAAGCTACGAGCGTGTTAACTCTCCTCTATAATTGCCCCTTTTGAAACAGCAGTACTGCACCAGGTGTGATGTTCTTCTCTCTCTGCACCAAAAACCTTTGCGGGCTATATTCCAGGACAGCTTCTTGACATTTTTATTGTGGGTGAATTGCACTTATGAAACTGAATCTTTATGTGAAGATGAAAACACTTGTAGAGGCTGGCTCATGTTGCTTTTGTAAGGATTGAAAGAGTCAGCCATCACTTTCAAATGAGTAATAGGAAGGAAAAAACACCGAACTTGAATTTACAGAAATTATAGTAAAGATGATTCATAAAAATGACAGTTTCTTCTTAATGCAAATTTTTACTATGTTACACCTGTAATTTCCTATAGTATGCTCACTCTAAATTAGGGCTGGGCGATAAATCAATTTAATCGATTAACGCAATTTTATGTTTTGGCACGCTGTGTAAAATGGCTGAATCGCCAATTTTTATTTTTTATTTTTTTCAAAACAAAAAAACAAAGTGTCTAACTATTTTTACAGTTTTTCTCAGTCGCTTTGGTACTTTCTCAGATCATCCTTAACATTTTCAAAACATTAAGTGCATTGCTCGAAACAATTCATACAAACAGCACCACACAATGCATTACCTGCAAAAGCCCGTAACTTGCTCAAAATTCNAATTCATACAAACAGCACCACACAATGCATTACCTGCAAAAGCCCGTAACTTGCTCAAAATTCTTAATTCATCTCTCAAAAGTAAATCTTTGTCAGTGAACATTTCAGAGCATCAGAATGACAAGTCCTTGTGTCATTGTTTACAAACAAGCTAGTCAAAATGCTTAGTCATGCTGTCAATGTAACAGTGTACTCTGTAAATATTTTCTGATGTAAACTATGGCTAAGGTTTTGATGACAATGATTGAAAATGCACAAGGCTGCACTTTTCCTGTATGGCATATATGAATTTCAACAGTACAAAGTGACACATTACTGTATGTGTTGATTGCAAGAGATTGGACAAGATTCCCATTTACGCCTTTACTGTTTGTACTGTAATTTGACAGACCATGTTATTACAGTGCAGAAAAGAAAAAGCAGCACTGCATATCACAAAGGAAAAAAATACAAAATTAGAAATGTAAACACAGGAAACACCATGTACATGCATACATGCAGTGCTGTATGGGGAATTACAGTGCAGTCTTTNCAGGAAACACCATGTACATGCATACATGCAGTGCTGTATGGGGAATTACAGTGCAGTCTTTCTGCACCTCCTGATGTTCCTGTCTGTCAGGCCACAGATTCTCATCCATATCACAGCGGATATCTTCCCTTGCAATGCAGCGCAGAAAGAGTCTTTTGGAATGTCTTATCCAGCCTCTGCAGGCGTCTGCTGTGATGTCCTCACATGCTGCATCCATGGCAGCCAGCAGGTCATCTGAGTATGTGGCTGGCCATCATAAACCTTCCACCTCCATGCTGAGTAGAACTCCTCAGTTGGGTTAAGGAATGGGGAATAGGGTGGGAGGAATTCCATCGTCATCCTGTGGTGGGTCACAAAACACTGCCTGATGGTGTTTGAGTGATGGAAACTCACATTATCCCAAATTACCACATACTTTGGTAAATCATCTCTGATCATTGGTTGATCTAACACTTCACACATTCCCCTTAGGACACGTTTACAAAAAAAATCTAATAGAAATGTATATAAAATATGCTTGACAAATTATGACAACTGGTTCAACGATTTTGCATGTAATGACTTACGCGATGAACTAATGCCTGTATGTTTTGGGGAGTAAGACTATCCAACAGAGAACCAGTATAGCACATTCTGAGCAACATGACATGAGCAATTGATAATGTAGTAAACAGCGGACAATTGTACATACTCATTAGCATGAATGTGCCAAAGCATTTGCAATTTGTTCAAAAGAATGAGAAATTGCTTTTATGATGTGCACAAGTAACAAGATGATGTGGAGGTTGAACAAGTAGTTTTGAGAATTTCAATTCTGATATGAGAAATGTGCCAAAGCAACTGAGAAAAACTAACAGGAAATCTGGCAGTGGGTCTGTCCCTGTCAAACAAGCCCGTCCATCACGTTCCTTGATAGCACGCCTACGAAGCTTTCAGCAGGTCAACCTGCTGTCAAGGCGTACTGGTAAGAAACACTTCCACTGAAGATGAGCTCGTTTCTAAGGATGGAAATGTCACTTCAAAGAGGTTCGGTTTTGCACTTCACGGTGTCGAGCAAACCAACTGGATCTATAAAGTTTGTAGGAGTTGCAGCTAATAAAAGTAGCAGCGCTACAAATTTATTTCAGCAGCTGCAACAGAAACACGCAGCTGAGTGGCAGCAGTGCAGCACTACGAAATGCAGATCTGCATTCGCAAAGTGCCAGCAAAAAAGCAAATGACGTTAGCTGCATCATTTTCCAGTGTCATGGCATCTGATCAGAGGGTCTTCAGTATGGTGGAATATTCTAACATGCCAGGGCCTCAAGCCAGAGGCAGCAGACAAGCTGGTGTTCCTCACATGGAACCTGGACATCACTGTAAAAACCATTTATTTTAAAAGTTTTTTGTTTTTTTTTAGAATGTCCTACAGTTTCACTTAAAAGTATCATTATTTGTTTTTATTATCATAAGTAAGAAAATACTTAATTGAATTATGCTTTGTTTTTTTTTTTTTGTTTTTTTTGTTTTGTTTTTTTGTTTTGTTATCATTTTTTTTTTTGATTTAGAGAAAAACAAGAAAAATCAAGATTAAAATAGAGAATCATCCATAATGTGGAAAAAAAAATTGAGATTATATTTTTAGGACATATCGCCCAGCCCTATTCTGAATAATGTTGGGTTTCAATGCTAAACCCACTGAGAATTAACACCCAGTGCAGCTTTTAGTTACTTTTAGCAGACTTTTGGTTTTCCTGCCTGCACATCGACTGTATGGTTGAGTCTCACAGCTCTCGCCAACCCCCACATGCACAGCTTTCTGTCAGTCTTTCTGTCCCTAGTGGTCCAAAATCTCTTAAGGCAGCTTCAGATTTAATCAGTTGTGCTATGATGTGAGTCAGCATATGAGTCTTGGGCCAAGTATGCAAACTGCTGTTTCTCTGGCTCAGCCATGAGAGTATCAGTTCAGCTATTTTGTTCTTGATCTATTTGTATTTCTACAAAGCAAAATCTAATATTCCCCTCTCCATAATAAAAAAAAAAAAAAGAATCAACATTGCTTAAAGCATATAATAAAGGCTTGTTGCTGCCGTTGTTCCTTTAACAACAGTGGGTCACATCTGTCCTGATGTGTCCGCTGCTCCAGAGAGAAATATATTTGCAGTGACAATCCTTTACAGGCATAAAAGATTCCTGGCTGTTGCATGGTTTGTAATTTTAATCAGGTTTCGTGCTAAACAGCTGCCTGTAGACCTTGAATTATTCCTAGTCTTGCCTCAGGCATTTCTCATTTCAGCAGAGAGAAAGCACCGTTCGCTGAAGAACGTAGCAGCAAGCAGTCACCTGAATTAAACAGGAATCTTTCAAGCCACATGAGCCTCTACAAGATATAAAGGAATCACACTTTTTTTTGTGTGTGAAGCACATTTAGGGTAAATTCCTAACTTTAAAAAAATTCCCTTTCCTTTCTAAATGCAGCAGTCTTCGACAGTGGATCTCATGATTAGGAGCATTTTGTTGAAGCACGCGGGGAAGTATGGTTGCCGGGCCCAAACCAGCGCTGACACTGTATTTACAGAGGCTGAACTTCTTGTTAGAGGTGAGATTGTCATCTGTCAGGACACTGATGTCCACTACAGCCTTAACGGAGACACCGTGATTCACTGTCCCTGAATAGATCCTGTGACATGAACCACTACCCTGAAACACAAGATTCCATGTTATTCTTATGTTGTATTTTTGGAAAGTTTAGTCAAGTGTTTTTTGGATGTGAACTATACATTTATCATAACACCACACCTAAAAGAGCTAATGATGCAAGGCAGGTTTTTGTTTTGTTTTTATTTTTTGTTTTTGTTTTTTATTTAAAACATTAAAGCTTCTTAGCAATAATGTTGAATTTAAATATGGAAAATAATCCCCCCAGTTTTGTTACCATTGTGGCCACTTTGGGAAGTTTGTTAATTACAGCAGAGATTAGAAATTTGCTTCTGGGGGGAACTATCACCAAATGATTATTGCGATGTTACTGGCCACTTTTGGCCATCTTGACTGTTTTTTTTTTTTTTTTTTTTTTTTTTTTTTTTTATAGTCACTATGAGTATGGCTGGACAGACAGTCTGACTGCATGAACAAGTTTAATTTGAGCTGTTAGGCAGCTGAGAATGTAACCTAATGATTATTGGCCATGCGGTTCCTGGCCTGGTTTTGATTGCCTTGTGATGACATAGCTATAAGGATGTGACGTCATCATTTAATGGGTCACCTGCCTCTGCCACATGGCCTTGGTATGTTTGCTTTTTAGATATTGTGGCAAGAAACCATGAGTTTGAAGCCTTACATAAAGAATTGGGGACGGTTATTGTGTGGTAATGGGATTTGCAGCAAAATTTTTAACTTTTACAATCAAAACTAATCTAAGCTCAGTTGTCCAGTGAGTCCAGGCTATTATTGACTCTGCTCTACATTATATATTTTGATGGATTTAATGCTAAACACTAAGACAGGAGAATCTGTGGTGTTTGGCCACAACTTATGCTACATTTACATGGCAAGTACAAATGACCGAAATCCAACTTTTTTGCTCATGTGGAACATATTGGATATATACTCTAAACATGTAAAACATTAAAAGACCATACCACCATTTTGTATGTTTGAGTCTTAATATATTGGTTTTTCGTACATACTGACAATCATTTCACAATCATTTCACTGTTCACTACTGGAACAGTGAATTAAAAATGTTTTTCCTACCTTCCAGACCTCCATTGGTTTCAGTTCATTCTGCTATTAAAATCAACTTGTTGATACTTGAAACGTTCTTGGGATAGGTAATCCATCATCACCAACAAGACGTGTATTCAGGTTTTTTTTTTTTTCGAAGTTTCATAATTTTAGCATTTAAGCGCAATAAAAAGTGGATAATAATAAAAAGGAGACAAGACCTGCATTTATCTAAAACTTTAAAGGACCGTGACTTCATAAGGCTGTATAACTATTAGCAGGCAAAACACTGATTTTTAAGATGGGTGTATCGCTTGAATATTTGATTTTGAAAGATTAAGAGGTTTTGCAAAATATCAGGAAAGCTGAAATATAGTTTTATCCTTTGGGAAATGATTGTCAGTAACATAACATGTATGAAAATTTAATACGTTAGCCTCAAACATGCAAAATGTGTGGTATGGTCCTTTATGAAGATTTGGTGTGTTGAACAATATTTATATGTGGACATAAACCAGGTATGTATCGGATATCTGCCGATGCGACATCTCAACAAACATATTATTTCCTTGTCATTCTGACTTGATGCCAGAAAACACATTTGAATGACATAGCAGCAATCATTGCCACACACACACCCACACTGTAACAAAGGCCTTCTCTGCCTTAAAATACATTGCAAACCTTTCAAGGTGCTTTGGAAAGCAATAGCTTGCATACTTATTTCTGACTCATTTGTATCCGTTGCAGATTTGCTTACCTACATCTCGGAAGTAAATCCTTGCACATGCTTTGCTGTTTAAGCGTAAAGTGTTAAATACAGATACAGGACATGGGCCACTTTAAAAGAAGATTTAAAGATATTTTTCAAAACAATGGCCAATCTGAATTGAGCACCAAGACCTGTAGTGTAAATGTAGCATCAAAAGAGGGCGCTGTTACTATAGTGACACAAAATTCACATTAATGTATTCAAATAATGTGCTCAAATGCAAAAAAACCTCAGTGCAACCTTCTAATGGGCACTTCGTGCAGACACAGTACATTGGTTTTCATTGAGCATGCCAGCTGCCAGCCTTTCGCTTACAGCTGTTCTCTCTAGAGTCTTTAGACGTTTGCTGCACTTGCAGATTACATTTACTTCTGAAGACTGAGGTAAACATATGTTCAGCTGTATCAAACCAGAGAAAGGTCCACTGGTGTTACGCTCAGCAGAGCTGGCAAAGTGCCTCAAAAATTCAAAAGAGAAAGCTTCGGTATCCCTTAATCAGCATGATATCCTTGGCAACAGATCCATGTCAGCCCAAATCCTGGTTTGGTTTAGTGAATCATGTCCTTGTCACTTGTTTGTTTGTTCTGAAATTACAATAGGGAATTGATGTTTTCACATATGCACACAATTACACATCCTTTTTAATGCTCGCATGGTTGCATTTGTTGGTGTAGCTCACAGCAGCAGTGCATGATGGAGACATGACAGCAGAGGAGATTGCTTCTGTTAGGCTTCTCTATACCTGTAATTTAGCCAGCATGTCCCCTGACTGTCTTCCCAGGTCCCCCTGGACCCCCTGGAGTGGTGATAGTGGAGGAGATCACAGATACCACAGCCACTCTGTCCTGGACTAGTGGGCTGGACAACCACAGCCCTATCAACACGTATAACTTACAGGCCCGCAGCCCATTTTCATTAGGCTGGCAAACTGTCAAAACAGGTAATCAATAAAGAGCAAAGTGCTGCCTCGAGAACAAAAGCCTCAATCCTGCCTAAAGCACAGAGATAGTAAACCAGCCTACGATACTTTTACACGATGCTCTAACGTTAAAAAATTTTCTTGAAAATAATCATACCTTTTGCTCTGCGACATTTATATCCTCAGATTACTGTTTGAAAGGTTGAAATACTGCCCTCTTTTCAGCTGTCATTTTATATTGAAACTCAGCTTTTGCATAGGAAAAAAGTACTTTCAATGATGAAAATTTTATTCTTTGTCATGTCAGTGATGAGTGGGAATTAACCTCTTTGGCTAAATAGTAAAGCTAAATCAAATGTTCATTCAATATAAATGCACTTTAGACTTTTTCACTGTTAAAAAATGAATCAGCCATTTTTTCCCTTTAACTTGGTGGCAGAAAACATCAATTATTATTATTTAGTGTAAAAGGATGAGGGCTTGCACTCTATGTAATCCATCTTAATATGCTATGTGGTAATCATAGCAGACTATAATGTGAGATAATGGCTCATGCTGAGAGATATAAATCACACTTTGTATACATTCCCCTCACTTCATGACTGTTCAACAACATTTAATTTGATAAGGAACAATTAGGCTTCAGTGATGTATAGTCAGTGTTGAAGTTGTTAGTTTAAAGGGCCGTTTAGCTCCCACTCCTTACAAACATAGTTATCAGCTCATGTTTGAAGAGCTGCTTGTTTGACAGAGTGCTCTCATTGTGCTCAGCGCCGGATGATAAGAATGTAAGCTCAACTCTTTCATTCAGCGTTAGCATAGCGAGGCCTCTGGTTCATTTGTTAACACAGATATGCTTTCAGTCAACGTTTGGTAGTTGTTACAGGATCAATATTGACAAGTGTTGACGATGGGAACCTGAAGAAGCTAGATTAGTTGGGTTACCTGCTTTCAATTTGCTTTAAAACACATTCATTAAAACATGATTGATAACAGTGTCATGGCACATTCATAAATGCTGGTTCAACACTTAAGCCAGCCTTTATAAATTATTCATGCAAAACCAATGAGAACTGTATCATACCAGTGCTGGGTAAAAAAAAAAAAAAACAGCTACAGTATGTATTCTCTGTTTGATCATATTTTTAACTATCCAATCAGTTTTTATAGATTTCATCACCCTTAGGATGCTCTGAGCCTTTCTTTATTATGATAACCTTCTAATCTAGAGCTGAGAATCACATTACAAGGTGAAGCCTTTAAAATAGAGTATCAGGCATGAAGGTGAGAACCCAGAAGCAGAGACCGACTCACGGGTAAGATGACAAGAAACAAACAGTTTATTCTGTACACGGAGGTATATCCACAGGCAGCAGCGAAGTCCAAAAAACAGGCGATGATCATACACAAGAAGCAGGTAAACAAGCAAACAAAAACCAAGGCGGGATAGGCAAGGTCAGAGTCCGTAAACAGGCAGAATAAATCCGGTACACAAACTAACTGATCAGAGAAACACGATGACGGCGGGACTGACAGTGACAAGCACAGTACAATCTGGCAAACACTAACTGCAGAATCAGGATTTAAATAGTGCGGGGAAGAACAGGGGAAGGAAGGCGCCGAAGCTGAAGGCAGAGAACGGGTGCCCCTAGTGTACGGGAGGAGAGAGTGCAGAAGTGGATGGAGTAGTGACATAGAGGTTCGATTACCTGAACTAATATTTTTCTAAAGTAATGGTTTTATTCCTTTTAGCTAGGATAGGTGCGGAACTTGTTGGCACTTTTGAGTCAGAATATACAAAAAATTAAAATAAATAGACACAATCACTAGCTGCAGTTAGAATCATTACCCCCACCCACTTTGGCCTAGACAGCACACAGTTTGAGAATCACTGCAGGTGGTCTCAGCGTTGAGAATTATATTAGATGAATCAAATTTTCTAATATTCTGTACTTATCATGGATACAAATAAGGTTGGACAAACCACTTATCAGTATAATGCCATAGAGTTGTGACGGGTGGGGTTTGGACCCAAATGCAGCACACAGTATAACTCCGACAAGTAAAGATCTTTAATAGAGCTCTCAGTCCAACACAGAGGCAGGCAGAAAAACTGGCAGGACAAAGTGCCCACACTGACACAGTCAAACAAAGAGTCCAAACGCAGAGACTGGAATCGGAGTCGGGGACAGAAGGCAGAAGTGATAACCAGGGGGGCGACGAGCAGAATAGTCCAAAACAGGCCGAGTCGGTAACAGAATGTCAGTCCACAAATGAACGCTGGAGAGTCTTGCATCGAGGATAGCTAAGAACAATCTGGCAAAGGGTGAGTGTGAGACTGGGGCTTAAATCCATGCCTGATTGGTGCTAATTGGTGACAGTGTCCAAACCTGAAATGAATCAGGCTGATGAACGGAGGTGAGGAGCTGAAGACCAGGCAGGCAGAAATGGCAGGTGAGTAGCTGAGGACCAGGCATGCAGAAATGGCAGGTGAGTGGCTGACCAGACATGCAGAACTGTGACAAGAGTACGACACCACCACAAACTAGGGCATCAAAAAATGGCCGCGAGAATTGAATCAACGCTTCCGGGACTCAGTATCATCAAAAGCTGAACATTAAAAGATTTAGGTCAGATTTCTTGCAGGGTTAATGTATCAGATTGTACAGTTCTGTATAATAAATTGATAAGTCCTGTTACTGATCACATCTGGTTACTGAAAAACGTGTAGGTTGCATGCAACAGGTAACTCAGTGCATACTTGCTGTAGCTCTGTTTACAAAGATGTTAAAGGACCATGCCATCCATTTTGCATGTTTGAGCCTAATATATTCAATTTTTATACGTAACACTGACAGTCATTTCCCAAAGGATAAAACCATATTTCAGCTTCCCTGATATTTTGCAAAATCTCTTAATCTTTCAAAATCAAATATTCAAGTGATACACCCACCTTAAAAATCCATGTTTCTCCTGCTAATAGTTACACAGCCTTATGAAGTCACGGTCCTTTAAATTTTTCCATAAACGCAGGTCTTCTTTTGGGACTATATTCCCCGGTGGAGGCATACATTCACTCCACACTTTTTATTGCGCTTAAACGCTAAAATTACTAAACTTTGAAAAAAACCTGAATACACGTCTTGCTCATAATGATGGATTACCTATCCCAAGAATGTTTCAAGTATCAACAAGTTGATTTTAATAGTGTACCAGAATGAACTGAAACCAATGACGGTCTGGAAGGTAGGAGAAACATTTTTAATTCACTGTTCCAGTAGTATGCTTTGGGAAATGATTGTCAGTAACCTTACGTGAATGAAGATTGAATATATTAGGCCCAAACATGCAAAATGGGTGGTATGGTCCTTTAAAATCAGCTTCCTTCTTTGTAATGGTTCTTACTTACAAAATATCTGCAGATCCAGATCCAGTCACAGGGGACATGGAGTCAGCCATGGCTGTGGAGCTCAACCCCTGGGTAGAATATGAGTTTAGAGTGGTGGCCAGCAATGCCATTGGGACTGGAGATCCCAGTGCTCCTTCCAGAGGGGTCAGGACTAAAGAAGCAGGTAAATCCTCTACACCTCAAGTGCTGCATCTCCTGCATTCAAGTCACATTTTGAAAGACGTAAGCATTCATCCAGGGTCCAGGAACATATTGTATAATGTGCTGAGAACACATTCCAGTTGATCGAGCTTAGTTCACGCCTCGACACACACTTCCATGACCCTGTTATATCCCCATTGTTAACATGCTCAGTTTTAATTGGACAAGAAGCTGAAAATAAGCTGCTTACAAGAATTTCAGCAAGTTTAGGGTTTTTTGTTTTTTTTTTAGCTAAAGCAGCGAGTCCTCAACACCCTGAGGCAAAGACACAGCAGAATACACTATTTGTGCCCAACAAAAAGTTACTGAGACAGTCTGGCTCAAGTGTGTGTGTGTGTGTGTGTGTGTGTGTGTGTGTGTGTGTGTGTGTGTGCATGCATGCATGTCCCTGCTCTGCTTCACTAACCGCTTATTCCTCATCTATAAAATGCAATAATTACAAAGGTCGGTGGTCATTTAGAAGTGGCCTACTTAATCTGTCCTATCTCTTCAGCATAATTAACAGACTAATTACTGTATCTAATAACAGTTTTGCTCATCCGTCCTCAGGAGGAAGTCATTAATGCTAAATCATGGACAAACGTCTCAAAAGTGTTATTTTGCTGTCTTTATTTTTTTCGTCTTTTCTGCATTGTTCAACTAAGTGTGTTGAGTTTGCACTGTGGAGTTCAGGGAGTTCAGCGTTATCTTTTCCGTTTCTTGCAGTCCCATCAGTCGCACCGGCCAATGTTAGCGGAGGGAACGGCCGCAGGCACGAGCTGGTCATTTCCTGGGAGGTAAGACCACCACCCAAACCTCGTCCCACAGCATAAGCAGGGCAAAACATGCATCATTGGAACTGGACTCAATGAAGAAAATCCAGATTTTTTACTCAATTAACAGAGGAGTTAATCAAAGATTTTATTTCATCAATTCTCAGTAAAAATTACACTTTCAGCTTCCAGTTGCATCTATGAACATCATTAAAAACTTCTGCATTAACATTCATAATGATAATTTAACAGAATCTGGTCTTGTTCTCTGAAGAATCTTTCATCATGCATTAATTGTACTGGAATTCAAAAGATTGTCTAATTATTATTCGGGGTTTACTGAAGTTTTTAGTCTTCAAACTTGTTTGAAGAGTCTTAATATGAAATTTCACCATCTCGAGTCCCCTTTGTCTTCTTAAAATGCAAAAATTAATACAATTAATCATTAAAAACATGCTTAACATTTCAATATGCTAAAGTTGCCGATCAGCTATATGCAACCTTATTTGTATTGAAAACTTTTGAATTTCTGTGGGAAATTGCTGTATAATGTTCAGTGGAGGCACTTTACTAGTCACTTTTAAGTAGTTAATCTACAGATAATGTAAGAGAAAAAACTGATATTTCTTATTTCTTCAACTTAATCTGTAAAAAAATAAATAAAAATTTATACTGGCAGTTACAACTACAACTACTGGTAACTACACTAATATGTAAAGCAAATTTTAAAACTATGTATTACAGAGCATATTGTGGTTTTTATATTTGTAGTATAATATACTAGGGAGTGTGTGTTGAATGTTGACACAGTTTCAAAAACTCGAGGTTGACACCTGTAGAATGAATCTAGTAAGATGAATCCGTAGGTCCTAAACTGCCCTAAAACCTTTGTTTTTGATTGGTCCTTTGCTACCATAATACGTTTACGTTACTCACAAAGTACGAGGGCAATGTTGCAGTCTGTAGGTCTGTAGTCTGGCAGCTGAGGTCTGACGCAGCTGGCCAATCAGAACAGAGTAGGCCTTAAAAGAAGAGAAGAGCCTTAAAGAAACTGTACTCAAAACAGTTATCACTCTGTGTGCACTGCAGTGCAGCAGCAAAGGAGAGTAGAAGTGGATCGGTGTGTTTTCTGCACCTGAAACAATTGCAAAAGTTTCAAAACCCCAAATGAAAAATACATGGAAATGTGTATAATGTATCCCCTTAAAAAATCAGATAAAATAGATCCGTCATTTGGTCAAAAAACCTCTGGTGACTGTTGTGGAAGCAATTCAAGACTAAATGACTATTACTTTAGTTTATTCCCCATCCTCTGGTTTGCATGTGAACACAAATACAGAAGTTCAAAGATAATGATATGAATACAAAAGTAGAATTGTTCTACATTCTTAGTTGAGAACCAGTGTAGAAAGCCAGGAGTGAAACAAGCCAACGAAACAAGGAACCATCTGTGGAAAAACTTGAGCTACGCCGTTGCTCCCTGTGGAATAATACTGTCACCATGTAATAAATCCAGCATGTGAATGTGAGTTAATACTCACAGCCCAGTTGGTATGTGCCATTCCTTAAAAACTTCCACATTTTATTTCCAGGGAATACTTGTTAGACATTATTAAGGAGATAAAGCACAGTTGATGGACGATGCTAGTCCATCTGGTTCGTAAATGTGAAAGAAATGGACTAACGACTTTAAAATGCACAGATAATTACTTTAGTTTTCAGTCAGTAGCATTTACCTGAGATGAGAAACACTGAGTAGTACTCTTTTTCTTTTTTTTCTTTTTTTTTCTTTTTTTTTTTTTTNTTTTTTTTTTTTTGTGTAGCTGTGTGGGCTGGGGAAGTGGGTTTTCTTGCTGTCCTCTTACCGGAACCATCAAAGTAGGATCTAATTAAAACATAGAGGAAATTTTCAGGATCTCAAGTCAAAAAATGACAAGCAGCATCTTGAGATGTTCTTTAAACTACAAAAAGACAAATATATTGAGGGATTTGCTGTAATATTTAAAGAATATGGTTGAGGAAGGTGCAGTACAGAGTTGAGAGAAAAGAGAAATGTTGCTCGGCTGTTACTGGAGTTCACGAATGCATTTTCTGATCATAGCACCCAGTGCAGCAAATGTCTTTGTCTTAAAACATTCACCGTTTTCTGTGTTGGTGATGTGTTTTGGGAAGCAACAGTTTTATTTAGCATATGTTGGAGTTTAATTGTCACTGATAAACCATCATTCATGTAACTGTGTCATAACACATAAGTATACCTAAAATATGAGGTCAGACTAATAATCAGGGATGTCAGGTTCTAGTGTCTAAAGGACATGTTTCATCCAAGCATTATCAACCTTTTGCGAACTTTTTTCAGTGACTGTATTTAACACAGCTTGGGGTTTCAGTCATCTGATTAAAGTAATTACTGCACTGTATGCCCTGATTATCTGAAGTTGGCTTCAGTCAGCATTCCCTTGTCATCGGTAATGTGTTGCTGAAAGATTATTCAAAGGCTGGAGAGTCTGGAAGTCACTGGAGCACACAGTCAGCTCACAATTTGGGTCTTAAGTCTCTGCTGAGAAGCGTGTCTTTGTGATTAAGAGGTACAGTCTTCAGCAAAAAAGAAAAGTTTTGTAAAAGGAGAGCATGCCCAGTCATTTCATTTAGACTGCTGGTGCTCTTTAACTGGTCAAATGGCTCTTTAACTGGTCAGCATCACACAAAAACGAAGGGTGTTTGGATAACCGGAGTGTGGCTTCAGGATGCCTCGACCGTTTGCTGAAAGAGCAAAGTGTGAGAGATGCCCAGCGGGATAACATGGAGATGGATGCTGACATCCTCACAGCAAACTCTGGGGAGAGGGTCTGCGAGTTGTGTGGAGGCTTAGGAGATTTAGGTGAGAGCCTATCATTAGGCCAAACTGACCTTTGCTCCATTTGAGAAGGAAGAGCCTGCTGGTACTCCACGTTTTTCTTTCCAGCAAATTGAAACTCCTCGACAGCTGGCTGGAGCAGAGAGAGCTGGGGAGAGAGGCTTCCAGTGTACCAAGGAAAAAGTCAGAGTTGAAAGTGCTTCATTCCCCCTGAGATAAGATGGTCTTCTACAGGGCCGGAGGTTGAAGGGACCAGACGTATTGTAAAATAAAAATGGAGGCAGCTGTATGATGCGAGAGATTAAACTTTATTGGCCTCAAGGAGGAATAGAGTCACTGCAGCAGAAAAGAATACAAAACAGGAATGAATAAAAGAGATGGTGTATATTGATGAAAAGGTCATCAAATTGAAATGCATCCCAATTCACTCCAAACAATTCTTGCAGTTACTGACAGATTTACAGATAAACATCTGTGGATGGATTCTGCAGACTAACACATTTCCAGTCCACGTGTAGGGTATAAAAGTTTATATTATTATCTCTCCGTGTTGTCAGCTTTATAGAGTTTCATTAGCTGCTCAGGTAGTCATTACCTGCAGAGCACAACCTCTTCTGTCATTAACGGCAGCACAGCAGAAACCTCCAGAATCACAGCTTACTGCATTTTAAACAGGTTGTCATTTTTTCTTTTTTTTTTTTTTTTNTTTTTTTTTTTTTTTTTAACCGTGGTGTTTGGAGTTTGAGGGCACAACTTGGTCACATTATAAAATTTGCTGACAGAGCTGAAAAGATGTGAGCTGGGCCTTTGCATTACACAGAGCTGCATCAGAGCCAGGCTAGTGATTAAGATGTAGTGAATTGTAAATTCGGTCCCATCAGAGAGGCAAAGTAATGATTAACCTTGAATCTCAGAGCAATTCCCAATAAATCCAGGAATGTTTATGAATATATATTTATAATCTCACTCTTGGCAGTGGTTGTACAAAATATAATAAATCTCACACCGTGTAAAGAGGATATTAGTGTGGACTGTGTGGACGTGTTGGCTGTCAGCCAAGTTCAGGACATAGCATGTACAGAATCACTATTAGTAAAGCTCAGGATTTGCAATTGAGATCAGTTGAAGGATATATTAACAGGGGAATGTGGAACAGATGTGGGAGCGACTGACAGTTATTCTTGTAGGTATTAAATATGGGAGCCCAACTGTCACCAGGAAGATAACCTTCACATGAAGGGGAGTGCACCTTAGCAGGACATTATGGGGGATAATGTCCATTCCAGATGGGACGATGGTTTGGTGAGAGACCATTATCCCATTTACTATTTATAACTGAAGAATGTCACTAGAATAGCAAGTACGACTCAATTAAAGGTCTCATTATAAGTAAATACAGGGCCACAGTCTGAAGAAAATTCTAGGGATATAAAAATTACATAAAATCAGGCATGTTGCTTATTTAGACATGAAGGAGTAATTCATAAAACACAGCGGCAGATTTAACATGTAGATAACGGAAAATAGCGTCACGCAGTCACGTTTCCTCATTCAGAAACGCCTCTTACCGACATCTTTTAGCGTTTGCCTTGAAAGAGGCGTAACTATGTCGCTTCCCTGAGTATTTACATGTCAGGGAAGCAATTCATAAAACACACCATCATGCAAAAATGTTTCGTCCTAGTGGCAAATTTCAGCATCAGAATCGTATCAACACGAATCAATAAATTTGATAGATCAGCCCACTCCGTTGATTAATCAGTTTATTGAAATCGCAAGTTTTAATCTGGTCTCAGCATCAATTGGCACTTTGCATCTCTCTCTCTCTCTCTCTCAGTTTTTTTCATTTTTTTTTCAATTCAAAGGCTTTATTGGCATGAAAATTTGCCAAACAATTTTGCCAAAGCATCAGAGTACAAATTCATAAAATATTTGGACAATATAATATACAAAGCAGTAATAAACACAAACTCTCTCTCTCTCTCTCTCTCTCTCTCTCTCTCTTTCAAACATACAAAACATACACACCACCCCCCATGCCCTGGTTCTCCCAGTGTCTTGATCTCTTATCTCTCTTATCTTAATGTCAATCTCTTGAAATGCTCTCAAGCAGAGAATCTAGGATTCCTTTGTTGATTTAACGTGTCCATTTTGCTTTGACACAGAGAAAGCAGTATAAAGTGTGGCTCTTAAATATCAACCTGGTCATTAATGATAATAATAATAATAATAATAATAATAATAATAATAATACATTTTATTTATAGAGCACTTTTCTAGANATAATAATAATAATAATAATAATAATAATAATAATAATACATTTTATTTATAGAGCACTTTTCTAGACACTTCAAGACACTTTACAGGAAAATAAGACATGGAGAAAATAATAACATCAACAATTATAGAAGCCATCATGCCAAAGAAAAAAAAACCCAAAAGGGGAAAGAAGGAGAGTGATAATAATAAATAAATCATTAATAAATAAATAATAAATCATTAACTCAACAATCCTCATTGGCTGACACACACCTTTCATTTAAAAAAAAAAAAAAAAAATCAGTAATGGGCGACCAATGTGCTTATTAATAGATGACTTTATGATTGAGTTTCAGTTATCACGCTGCTTATTTTGCATGACGCCATGTAATTATCGTTGATTTTTTTTTATGAATTACCCCTGAAACCCTTATGGGTAGGTCTATTTAGCCTTTGGTAAATTGCTTCTGACTGAAGCCATGTCTCAGAGAGATGTAGTTGTAAGAATCTGAAGGAATCTCCTGAGGTTCCATTTGTTTCTTCTTCTTAACATAAAACGGAGTCTGACTTTTATCTGCAGTCAGTCTCTTCACTTATTTGTTTTTTTTTATCTCTTGCTCATATTGGGAACTGAAGTTGGTCATCCATCAATAAATCTGTCAATTTGGAATAACATCACGCTATATTGCTCAGACGCTCCTCCTGGATGCAGCGTCCCAGTTTTTGCACTTGGCGTTTTAAGTAATTTCAGCTCTGCCCTACTTCTTCTTGTTTCTGCTAAACGCTTTTGGAAATAAATCAGGACTCTGTCAGTGATCAATGGAGATGAATATTAAAGGAGACGGAGCAGGAATGTTAGCCCTTTTTGGCAGTCAGGGCATGCGAGCGCATAGCAGTTCAGCCTCTCCAATCATCTGCGGAAGGTTGTCAGAGCCTGGATGGCCATGGTGGGCAGGGTTATTAAGCAGGATGAATGACTAAACAGTTCCTGCCTCTTCGTTCAGTCATCTCATTAGAGTTGACGATAAGAGACTACTTTTTCTCTGGGAGCCATTGGGAGGACTATTAGCGATGCCCACACAGTCACCGTCACTCTGCCCAGCAGCTCCCACAATTCCAACCAGGAGAATTAATTCAGAATTATATCAACCCTCTCACGCTGTGTCTATACTATCTGTGTCTATCTCAATTCCCAAGACCGCAAGCATTACCCGACTGAATTCACTAATTCCATCATGCTGTTTTTAAAGACTCATTCCACGTGTCTCTTAAAAACCGTCACCAGCTCCGATAATAACTTTGATGGAAGCTAATTTATTTTCACTGATCATCCCCGTAATTAGACAGTCATGGTGATTGGTCATTGTTGAATGAAATGTGAGCAGCATCACCATCCAACACCAGTCCACGGCACATTTGGGTGATGCCTTCAGGGGAGAATATTACTTTGAAGGCTATGCAAATCATCACATTACAGCACGAGCGTGAGTGGCTGAGTTGGTGCCAAAAGCAGGTGTACAGGTGTTGTCATTTATTGAATTTAGCCAAAGATTTGATTCCTGCAGCTTATATTTGAATTAAATTCTCGCTCCCTTAATGAATTGGGTTTGATTTGATTAAGGCTGGAACAGCTGTGGATGACAGATCCACAGTATCACCACTTAAGGAAAATCACAGATAACCATTGCAGCCAGCACAAAAAAAAAAAAAAAANAAAAAAAAAAAAAAAACGTAGGTCCCAAAAATCTTGCTGTCAGACATGGGAGGATAAATAGCTACATGATGGGCACAGAGCAGCCAGATATGAGTTCTTTCCATTAGTCATGATTGACTGTATCTTTATTAACATTGAAATACAGTAACAGTAAAGGAGGAGGAAACTGAAAGCCAGTTATATAATTACCGTACAGGGAAAAGCCATTTCAAAATCATACATACATATATACATTCAGAGACATGGAAGAAATATCCATCATGCTGCAGTGTCTCTGCTTAATGAAAATAATGAACAGATGCACTCAGTCTTGCTCTGAAAGCATGTGACATTTACAAGGGCTTTTTTTCCCAAAACACATTCATCTTGAACTTTTTAAGAGAATAGTTTTGAACATTTCGTGCTTTCAAAGAAAAATCTCTCTCCTTCATAAAATCTGCAAATACATCTTCCGTTACAGAGCTTAAATGGGATGTGTCACAGGTTTTAATGTTCTTATGTCTGGTTATTTTTTTCCTTTTGAATGCTGTAATGTGCAAAAACAAACTGATCAACTTCACACTAACTTCACACAATCTCCCTCTCGTGCACTTATCACACTCACTACACACACACACACATACACACACATACACAACACACAAGGACAGCCATCTGAAGCTGCGTTTGCACTCTGTACAGTGCTGTTTTGCACATATTTATTGATGCTCATGCACCTGCTGGTTTGATTGTAAATAGCTTGCATACTTACACATTTCTAATTCTCAGTTTTGCTCTTGTTGCCTTATCCTTATTTTTATTTAATTTTATCATATATATTTTTTTATACTTAAGAAGCAGAGTCGGGGAAGCTACCAGAAAAAGCATTTCACTGTTGTTATACTTGTATGGCTGCACATGACAAATAAAAGTTTGAAACTTGATCCACCTTGACTGTCCCTTGCTGCAGCACTGCTGTGCAAACAAAGGCTGGATTTACACGACCACGCACATGCGACCTCATTCCGATTTTTTGCGCACATGCGACATGTATCAGATACGTTTCCTGAAGATGTAAATGGTAAAAAGCCACATGGAATCGGATATGCTCAGATTCGATTTGGGCCACTTCAATATGTGGAAATAAATCAGATACGTATCGGATATCCGCCAATGTGACTGCTGTCTAAACACAGATCGGAATTTCCTTCCCATTCTGACGTCATGTTCTATCTTATCTGCATATGGATGATGTAAGCGATCAATACGATGACCACTCTCTGTAAACAGAAATAGAGGACACACTACATATATCAGACACACTGATATGTGTTTATGTCAAATACACGTGTTAGTGTGACAGTTCGTTACAGCAAAACTCCACCTGCTTCTCCTCTGTGATCAGAAACTATTGGGAAACTACGTGTCCTGATAGGAGAGATAAACGCTCACACAACATATCAGATGTTTCTCTCTGCATGTTAAAGTTTTAACCTGCTGATTATATTTTTAAATAGTTCTCTCATCCACTGAAGCGTTACGTTTACATCCTGCTGCTACAGGTAAAAGCCGTGTAAATACAGGTATCAGATATGAGCCGCTTAAAAAAGAAAATGTAAATACGCTGAACAACAAATCGGATATAGGCAGAAAATCAGAATTCATCAAGACTTGTAGTGTAAATTCAGCCCAAGTGAGCACAAGCCTTTCAAATCGTCTCCCCTCCTGAAAAGGCCACATAGTTCTGATTGGCAAGCTGCATCAGTCCTGAGCTGGTAAAACCCACAGACTGCAGAACACACATGCTGCTGCTAGCATCATGCTTCTTGTCTGCTTCATGCATTATATGTTGATGTGAACATACTATGAAAGTAAAGGATTCATCAAAAGCAAAGCATTCAGAGGAGTTCAGGACCTATGGGTTTGTCTTACCGGACACTTTTCTATAGGTGTGAACCTCTGACAATGTTCAAAACACATACTCCCTCCTATTTTACACTGTACTGTTCATTACACTTTATATTACTGTTCTGATAAGGCAAATTAAATTTTCTTGAAAGTCACTCACAGGTCATTTTTTATAGTTCATGCTCACGCACCACACTCTTCTTCCTTCCTGCTTTCAGCCTGTATCTGAGGAGTTCCAAAATGGCGAAGGATTCGGGTACATCGTGGCGTTCCGTGCCAATGGAACCCGAGGCTGGAAGGAGAAGATGGTGACTTCAGCAGACTCTACAACCTATAAGTACAGAGACGAGACCTTCCCTCCTCTTACCCCGTTTGAAGTGAAAGTCGGCGTGTACAACAACAAGGGAGACGGGCCTTTCAGCAAAGTCGTCGTCATCCATTCTGCTGAAGGGGGTGAGTTAATATCGTGGTTGCATGAATTTAAAATGTACACAGCGAATAGCTTTTGGCATTTTAGGACAGTTACCATTTTGACTATTCATCATATTCTAACTTTGTACTTTTTCCGCAGAGCCAAGAGAGCCACCAACCGATGTGAAAGCTTACAGTATTTCTTCGTCAGAAATCAAGGTCACCTGGAAGCCGCCCAATCCCGGCCCTGGAAGACCCAGAGGATATGAGGTTTGAGGATCATTTCTGCATGTATACCCCGTGAATGAGTTAAAGTGTTGAACATTAGAACGGCATTTTCATTTCTGCTGGTAGGTCAGCTACTGGAAAGACATGGAGCAGGAAGAGTCAGGAAAAAAACAAAGTACTGTGAAAAATGAGACGTCCACCATCTTGACAGGGCTCGAGGGCAACAGTCTGTATCTCGTCACAGTCAAAGGCTTCAACGGCATTGGTCAGGGTCCTGCCAGTGCTGCTGTCACAGCCAAGACCAGGAAATCCCGTGAGTACAGGACTGACACTAATCATGTTACATTGTCCGTGGAATGGAGGCTACCTGTGAAGTTGACTTTCAATCCCCTTATTAAAGTGGAGCAATTGACGTAGTTAGTGGAAACTCTGGTTAAAAGTCTATTTGAATTTACACCCATAGGTGCTCACTCGGAGTGTTTCGCTCTTTCTTTGCAGCTCCAGCTCAGCCTCCGAGCAACCTCATGTGGATTCAAGAGGGCAACAATGTGTCTTTAAACTGGGAACCAGTGAAGGCAAAAGGCAATGAATCAGATGTCATAGGATACATGGTAAACGTCATATTTCATCCATGTCCGACAAACCGTCATAAAAGCAGCACTTCATTTTCATCAAGCAAGGGCTGATTCAGATGTATCCTACAAAGTTTTCTTGCAACCTTCCATATTTGCATCTGTCAGTTAAAAACTTAGATTCTAATCTGATTAAGGCAATAATCTGATTGAAATCAGCGTTGATGTGCTCTCCTAGAGCATGCGATTGTGAATCGGTTTATTTGAGCATTTTTAGATGCTCCATCAGTTTTCAATCTATGCATTTCCTTGCCTCGTGATTCCTCTCATAATCTGAACGAATCATGTACATTCTGAAAACGATGGAATCCTTTGAATCCCATCCATGTATACGTCTTACTCTGCATTTTTGCCTCAATCGCAGTACAGAATATCAGATTATAGGCAGCATGTAAACGTGCCAAGTGGTCTTCAGCTCTTCCTTTGTTGGTATTTAACATCACATTACCACCAATAAATGCACCAGTTTTACTGATCAATCCATCAGAAAATTAGACGCTGATGAGATGTTTCAGTTCCAAGTAAGAATGTCCTAAAAACATCAAAAGTAGAAGCTTTACCGTTTGTTGGTGGCTCGGTGGCTCAGTGGTTAGCACTGTCATTTCACAGCAAGAAGGTTCAATTTCCGGGTGGGGGCAGGGCCTTTCTGTGTGGAGTTGCATGTTCTCCCCGTGCTTGCATGGGTTTCCTCCGTATGCTCCGGTTTCCCCCACCATCAAAAACATGTACTGTATTTTAGGCTTAATTCTCCTGTCAGAGTTCTTGACTAAGGCACTGGGTTAGGACTGGAGTTGGTCCCCACTGCTCCTCAGGGATGGGTTAAAAGCTGAGGCTGAATTGCATTTGTGCTTATTGCACATGACAGTAAAGGATTTACCATGTGTTTATTTAATTGGATCCACATTAGCTGATGCCTCAGCAACAACTATTCTTCCTGTGTCCATTCAATCAAATAAAATCACACATTTACATTAAAAAGAGAAATAAAATTAAGTAAAAATTCCAAATAATCTAATTTCAGCCAAAACTAACCACACACTAAACTAAACTAATGAACTAACTCAAAACTACATGATAAAACATCCAAATATATCACAGATGATATAAACTATGCCAACGCCACATCTGACCTCTGACCCCCAGCGATCCACCCTCTGCCAACCAAGAACAGACGGCTAGGCCACAGCAACACAGGACACACAGCGGAAAAGAAAACAGTTTTACCCTAAATAAGCTTTAAACTGCCTTTTAAAAATGAATTTATTTTCAACAGGTAGTCAATTTCAGAACTGACAACCAACTCAGTTTTATAGTTCAACAGATATATAAGAGGTGACAAATGAAACCTGTTGAACTTTCTTGTTTATTTGGCTAAAACGTGGTTCTTATTTTGTGGTCATCCCCACAGACACCTTCTGTTAAAGTGTGGTTGAATCAAGCGGCTAATTTATTGCCACTGGAGAAGTTAACTCACGATCTCCAAAATAAATCTGGGAGATTTAGGCAGGTCTGGGCACCTTTGTTGAAATTTCTGGAAGGTGAATGAAATGACTGGGCCCTATACATACCCATCAGTGACTATTTATGGGTCATATTTCTATATAATTTGTTGACGTGACACTTAAGATAGCCTTCAGCTGTATATAATGTACTGACTTTGTGATATTTATGAAGATCCTTTTGAGGTTTTTTTCTCCTGTTTGTTTTGTTGTCTTTGTTGTTTTTTCATTTTATATGTTTAAAAAATTAACTAAATAAAAAATTTAAAAAAAGAAAAAATTTATTTTTAACACTTTTAATGTGAGATAGTAAGTTATTCCAAAGAGTAACCATTTACCATTAAAGTTAGAATGTTGTGTCAACTCTACAAGTATGTAGCGCATATACATTGCACACCTGAAGTGGGTTTTTGTGTTTGTGTGTGTGTGTGTGTGTGTGTGTNCGCATATACATTGCACACCTGAAGTGGGTTTTTGTGTTTGTGTGTGTGTGTGTGTGTGTGTGTCCTGCAGGTGTTACTCCGACAGGAAGGAAGAGGCCACAACCAGGTGACAAGAACCATTAACCCCTCCACCATGCTGTCACTGCCAGAGGGAGGCACCTACATCATCGAGGTGCGCGCACTCAGTGAAGGAGGGGAGGGAGCAGTCAGCTCCCAGGTTCGAGTTGTCACCTCTTCCGGTAAGCAGGAAGAATTAGTCGCCTCTTCTTTCCGCGAAACACTCCACGACATGACCTCTGAAAACCAATCTCTATGCAAAGACTGTTTTCCCTGTGTAGCGGTCTCATGTTCTGCCCTTAATTAAACGGCCACAGCTGGTGCGCGAGCCAAGTTTTCTTTGGCTAATACTGTTTTAATTACCTTGCCCACACAAACCTTCCTACTCTTGCACAGCCAATTAACTTCCAAAAGAAACAGGGGCGAACAGAAAGTTTGCAGTCTTGTGGGTGACTCGACCAAAAGCTTTTCAGGGTGTAGAATTAATGTTTCTTTTTACTTTTCATTCAATAGACTTTTTTTTTTTTCTCCTTTGAGAAAAAGGGACTGTCTCTTCACAACTCCAGACGTCCCTGAAATCAATAGTCTTATTCAACATAAAAAAAATAAATGCATCTCTACAATTTTGTTTGGCTATCGACTGAAAAACCCCCCNTCCTCCTCCTCCTCCTCGTCCTTCTCAGGTGTTCGAGCAAAAAGCAACCAGTGCTCAGTGTATCGCCTGCCACTAAGTCTAACATGGACAGCATTGCTCCTGGTTCTTCTGGTGCCTTCAGCTTCCTGGTGAGGCCAATGTGCCGTCCAGACATCCACAGAGGGAGACGCCAGTCTTCCGCTCCCTCATTCCCTCAGACTGTCTGCTTGCTTTGGCCTGACCCATCCCAAAGGGCCCGAGGCCTGCCGAAGGGGGTTGTGTCTGCCAGTTCATCCCTTTATTTCCCTCTTTCTTTTGGTTGCCCAAGACATTTGATTTGCACAGTTCTTTCCAACATCACTGTAGTGTTGTACTGTAGCGTACTTTGTGTGGAAAGATTTGTTTAATCATTTACTTTAACATCTTGTTTTTTCTTATTGACTGGCATCTTACCACTTCCAGACGGCTCCTACAGCTCTGGGGCTCTACAGAGCATGAACAGTTCCTCAAAAGCTGCTGTGGTAGTAATACAGGGATCAGCCGGCCTGCTTCTTTTCATTACTTATCTGCATCAATTTACCCCTTGGCTGCCTAACAAGCAATGCAGCAGAAGCTCAGTAGAGATAAGTGCATTGTTTTCTTATTCACACATTGAGAAAAAACGTTTTTTATGGTACCAAGAATCTTACTATTTCCAAACTTGCTTTTTGTACATTGTGTTACCTTTAGACAGAAACAGTGGTGTGTGTCAGCTACGTCAGAATTTCAGTTTTTTGGTAGCAGTAAAGCAACGCTTGGTGAACTGTGGACCGTTGGATGTATGGAAGTAGACAGCAGGTACGTACCTGTAGTGCCCAAACACATCATTAGACAAAGACGACTCTGTACGGACTCCTGGTGTCAGTACAAATAAATGTGATATGTATATTTTTTAAAGGCTTGTGGTTTGTAATTTTATTAGGTTTTGAACTTTTAGAATAAGAACATCAATACATCACTTTTAACACAATGAGTCCTTCCCATATGTGTTTCTGTAAGGGAGGAGCTTGATTGGATTTTGCACTGATAACATTAGAGGCCATAAAACTTTCTGCGATAAAGGAAACACTGCAAGCCAATCAGGACAGCATCCAGAAAGTCTCTCCTTCCTCTCTCCTCTCCTCCTGGTCGGCAGTAAAAGCTTATCTCTCACCAGGCAGAAATCCAAATGAATTTGCCTCAAGTGTAATTAATGTAAGAATGGAGATCTGTGCCCCGTGGAAGAGTCTTAAAGCCTGCTTGCTTGTGCAGACCTTTTGCTTTCTTTGCCTCCAGCTCCCTGGACTCTCCATTACAGACTCAATATAACCTGGCTAACCTGCACAGGTTCAAGCAAGGGTGCCAGCTCAACTACAAGAGATAGGACCACACAGCAGAATAAAGGACGAACGCTGCTCCAAGCGCTTTCTATCCCATGGACACTCGTCTTCTTTTAGACCTGATTTGGTTAATTCAAGGGGGAGGAAGATGAGGTTGGTCTGCTCTTTTTTCAGGTTGTACATCATTTTCGTATGTAATGCAGAGCATTAAACTGTTTAATGTGGAGATGGAGGGGTTTTGCAGTGCTTTTAGACTGTTCAATGATGTTGGCTCAAACACATACCTCCACACAAGTGCTAATGTACCGACCTTTAATTATTCATGCAGCACCTGCCTGTGTTGCCACATCTGATTTATGATAATGGATTATGTATCCTGCAAGGGAACCCATTTGGTTCGGATAACCAGAAGCTATAGTGTCAGCAATTAAAACATGAACTCCCTTTAGGTTAATGTCAGTATCTGTGCATGTGTGTGTGTGTGTGAGTGAGTGTTTGAATCTGGATAAACTTTTACATTGTCTGTGTTACATCAGGTGATTTGAGGTTGTATTCGTTTAGCTCAGTGGAATAAATCTATTTTACCATTATTACAATTTGTATACTTGAAAAAAATTATTTACACAGAATCACCCAGATGTTTTCATATTTTTGATTGAAACTGCTAATTTTATTCACCATGGCGGCATTACATTGATGTAAATATATAGCCAAGACATTAATAATGTTGTAAATAGGTATTACTGCTGGAATTAACTGATTTATAATTAATTATCCACATAAAACTACAAAGCCCTATTTTCAGCAGCCATTACTCTAATGTTACTGACATTTCCAAAGTTCACTTCTGGGTTCAAAAATGGCAAAAACCAACTTTGGACAAACGTTAAGCTTTCTTAAGAAACACATCCGTCTGTTTTGTGAAATGAAGGTTAGTCCATGTGTCAGATTGCCAAGAAAATGAAGATTTCGTCCACCACTGCGTTGAGAAAAAGGACAAACTGGATCTAACAGGAAGGAAAAGAAGTGGAAAGCCCTTTTGCACAACTGCTCAAGAGGATCCGTACATCAGAGTCTGTAGCCTGAGAATCAGGCACCTTACAGGTCCTCAGTTTGCTGCTGCTTTAAGTAGTGCACACCAAATACCAACGTCATCTGCAACAGCAAAAAGATGACTCCGGGATGCTGGCCTTAAAGGCAGAGTTTCAAAGAAAAAGCCACAGCTGAAACTGGCAAATAAAAAGAAAATGTTAAAGTGGGCCAAAAAACGCAGACAGTTGATGGCAAGACTGGAAAAAAAGTCTTTTGGACGGATGAGTCTAAGTCTGAGGTGTTTGGATTAAAGAGGACGTGTGATGAACGGTACTGTCAGTCCATGTGCTCTGTTCTGACTTTCTCTCATATGCATTTGTTATTTGCAAGGGAAAGACTCGGATGAGCACGAGCTTCAGGTTATGAATTTTAATAAACACCTTTTAATGATATGGGTATCAACACACAGTGTACTGTATCAACAACACAGGATCCAGTACTTCATTGGGGCAGAGGGCTGCTGTCAGGAGAGCTTGAACCTGAATAAGTTGAAGAACGTTTTCAGTGCCTGATATGTCAACGAATGCAGCCAAAAATGATCTTAGACAGAAACTCTTGAGTCTTGAGTTTGAGTTCATATTGTGTTCCTTGAAAAAAAGATTCAGAGGCCATTTCTGTCAGGTTTCAGTCTAACACTTGGCTTTACTTTCTGAAATCCAAAAAAAAAGAAAAAGGAGTGACTCTTCTGCACAAAAAATACAAAACTTTAAAATACAAAGCGGTAATTCTTAAACCACAGCGAAGTTTTAACATCTTGATAAGATCAAATAGCGTAGCTCAGCCACGTTCCATCATTCGTAAATGATGTTAACTGGCATCTTTTATCGTTTGCCTTGAAAGAGGCATTACTACAGTATTTCATTATTTAATGTAATGTAATGTATTTTATGTACGATCATTTGTTGGAAAAATGTGCACATTTCAGTAGCATTGAGTCTTCCTCGCTTCAACCTCTGCACTCTGTCACAGTCCATCCATTCACACAGACATACACACACACACACTCCACCCTCACCACATGCACAGTGTGTGGATGCAGTTGCAGCAATTTTTCTCACGACAGTTGCAGTTGCACCTCCTCTATTAAAATACAGAGTGCTAATCTGGAAAATGTAGGGTTCCTTTGCTGATTTGATGTGTTCATTTCACTTTGACACCATAAGAAGTAGCTATAAAATGTGGTGCAGCTCATTAAAGGATCATACCACCCACCAATTTTGCATGATGCTTGAGCCTAATATATTCAATTTTCATACGTTATGTAACTGACAATCATTTCCCAAAAGATAAAATTTGTATTTCAGCTTTCCTTTTTGCAAAAACTCTATATCTTTCAAAAATCAAATATTCAAGACACACTCACCTTAAAAATCGATGTTTCTCCTGCTAATAGTTGCACAAAATTATGAAGTCACGATCATTTAAATTTTTCCATAATTGAAGGTCTTTTGGGACTATATTCCCCAGTGGAGGCATACATTCACTCTTCACTTTTTATTGTGCTTAAACGCTGAAATTACAAAACTGCAATACACGTCTTGTTGGTGATGATGGATTACCTATCCCAAGAACGTTTACAGTATCAAATTGAATTTGAAACATGCAAAATGGGAGGTTTGGTCCTTTAACGCTGAAATGTTGATTTTCACTGGCGTTACATGATCCTTACAACAATGTGTTGCTAATAATAACAATAATTAACGTAAGGAAAGACTTATAAATGAGCTTCAGTTATCATTGTGCTTATCTAGTGTGATGCTATGTAGTTAGCATGAGTTTTGCTTATTTATTTTATAAATTACTCCTGATATCCTGACAGGTATTAGTCGATCCTATTTCTCTCTCTCTAGCCATCCGTAAATGTCCTTTAGCCTTGTAAAACTTATAAAGTCGAGTACTGAAATAGTCTTGATGGGATTGTTGTTGGAGCTGCAACTTTGCTTTTCATGCAGGTCACAGTATAGTTCTCATCGTGAAATTACCAGAGTAGAACCTCCACTGGACTGGATTTCCTCCAGTGGAACAAAACAGTAAGTGGTAAAGTGAAACATCTACAGATAAAGATTTTTTTTTCTGCAACATGTAATTTTCTTCCTTGGATTTGATTCTCTGTTTGCACAGCAGCCGATGCATTCACGCAAACCTCCCTCATCTCATGCAATTTATGGAACTGGAAAATAATATTGTTGAGTTGTTGAATGGTTGACAGCTGAGAAATGACAAGAATGTTGTAAATGTGTTAATGTGAAATGTTTTGCCCTCAGGGGATTTCATACTTAGAGGCAAGAGCTGCTGTCAATTTAGCATCACTTCAGGAAGACCGGAAGATTTAATCAAAAGAATTGTTCCTGGAAATGGAGGTGGAATGGTGGAATATTACAGTTGTGCGTTTCTCAGCTCTACGCACAGATTTCATTGGAACGCAAAGCATAATTGTGGTTTCGATTGTTAATTCAATTGTCTCCAATTTTTCTCTTTAAGCTTTAATTAAGAGTTCTTCATTAATTTTCATTCAGTGTGTCTGGTTATTAGTCCTATTGTATAATTTAAATCACATGCAGTGTTCTCATTTATTTCAGTTCTTTGGCGTTTTTCATAACATTTTATATATTTTTGGTATATTAACGTAGGAATATTACGGTTGGAGCTAATGACACAGCTCGCTAATTTGTGTTTTCTGCTGGAGATTTCTGTGATGTTTGGATTTTGAGCACGGCGGTCCATCCCTCCCGGCAGTGGCAGGGATGGCAGAGAATGAGAATTAGGGAGGTGTGCCATGTTCTGATGAAGACTGTGAACAGAGGGATTAAAGGAGCATCTCTGCTGAGAGAATCAACATCCAGCATTGTGTAGCAGCAGTCCAGCAATTATTAAAGATATAATTGAAGTCGTCTTTTGACCTCCAAAACCAGCTGCAGTGTGATGTGCTGACAGGAGGCTGCCGGTAAGACACGTCTGTGACACAAAGCTTCTTCTGGGCTTTGTGCAGGAACAAAAAGATGATTTTTAGTGTTAATGATACTACAAAGAACTAATTTTTCTTCATTTTACAATAATTCTTTCTTTTTTTCCCCCACTGGAAAGGATGGTGATGCTCGCTGTTTACATCAGCTTCTACTGCAGAAAATACTACTTGCGATGAACTTTGCGATGGAAATTCATGGTCTCCAGATGATGATCCTGATGCTTATGGTCACGCCCATGACCTTTCCCAATGAGGCCAAATTTCCTATTTGTCCTCAGTCTAATGGGAAAACAGATACAGCGTAAATTTTCCTTATTATTATATCCTTATAATTATCCTTAAAATTATCCTTTCCTTTCCTTGTCACTTTTATGCTCCCCAGAGGATGAACCCTTTCCAGTTTGGATGCTTCATCAAATTTCCTCGCATCACCCTTAGCCTAAAAAATGGCTAATTTGCATAAAAGGTGATATAATTGAGGCTCAGTGTTTTTCAGTTTTTACAGATTTTCACCAAAATATACCCAGATTTACAGATTTATAGATAAATATGAATTATCTATGTTTTAGAAAACATAGATAATTCATGTTTATGGATTATCCTGGATAATCCTAATGAGTTTGGCCACATTCCCTGAAGGCAAAATTTCTACTGTCTTCAAGAAATATGCAGTTCTAATAGGAAGACTTGCACTTTATTACATAAACCAATCGCTATTTGGGTGTGCATGCAAAAGTTGTTTCCTGCTCTGACCTGTTCATTCTTTTCAGCACTCACTTAATAAAAACTGTAACCTGTTGAAACTTAGCAAGGTTTTTTAATCATGTTAAAGGACCATACCACCCATTTTGTGTTTTTGAGCCTGATATATTCAATTTTACTGGCAATCATTTCCCAAAGCATACTATTGGAACGGTAAATTAAAAATGTTTTTCCTACCTTCCAGACCGCCATTGCTTTCAGTTGGGATATTGATTTCTCTCAAATGCCAATGTTTCAAGAGTATTTTTCATGTTTGAACAGGAAAAATGATGTAATCTGAACATTCACATGTACATATGATTTTGTTAAAGCCCAGAATCAAAATTCGTCAACATTCTCCATGAACATATTTATAAGCAGCAATCCTGCATTTTTGGCTAAACTACTGTTCCAGTATTTGCATAACTTGGTAATATTTTTTCAAAACAAATACTGCTGCCTGTGTGAGGCAGATGGTTGACTATTAGAGGGAAAGTTCTTGAAAAATAATAGCTAATCTGATGTACTCTGATCACTCCCTCATCACAAATTGAAGTAAAAGAGCCCTGCTGTGATTCCTCATTAGAGCAGCACATTTAAGAGTAGATCTCAGACGACACAGACAAATCCTGTTTCTGAACTTTGCACCCCTTGTAGCTTAAGAATCGTGTTTTGTTGTACTTTTTTTGTAAGTTTGATATTAAATTATAATAAAGCTGCCAGCAGAACATCAAATCAGACACTGAAGACACTAAAGGCAAATAGAATAAACAATAAGGGCAAATGCCAATAGAAATAACTTGCTGCCACAGAAGCAACAAACTGCAAAAGAATCCAGAGATGGTAGAAAATGGAAAAAATAAAAACTGTACACTTCTGTCTGCTCCTTGGTTCACCAAATGTCTGAAAATGAATGCAATCTAATTTAGTAGCATAAATTGCAAATAATAACATGTTTTACAGCTCTGTTTCCTTTGTGCAGTGGCGGTCCTGGATCCCTCGGTGCCCTCGGCAAGACTACATTTAGCTGTGAGCCACACACACACACACACACACAATGTTTTTTTTGTTCTACTTTGAAAACTACAGTATAAGATGCAAATGACCAAAATAAAAGCTGCGAGGGGATTTGAAATGTAATTATATTACATCTCTCTGCAGAACAAATGGATAGGTTTATTTAATATAATGAATATCGAAGCATGTGATCTATTTGAAGTGTTCTTGGTTGGATTCTTGATGCCAAAGTTTGTGTTGTTTTATTTTGAAATCTATAGAATGCAAATGATAAAAACAGATGCTATGAGGAGGTTTGAACTGATAGTGGAAGTCTCATATCTCTTATAGAGTAAACATACAGGATAGATGGATAGATTGATTTAATATAATAGATGTTGAAGCATTGATCTATTCCAAGCATTCTTGACTGGATTCTTGATGCCAAATTTTGTCTCGTTTTTATTTTGAAAGCTACAGGATACAAATTTTAAAAAAAGTAGAATTCTGCCAGAATTTGAACTCACGAGGTCGGCAGAACAAACCCAGCGTGCTACCAGTTAAGCTAAATCAACACAGATCCAATGAGAACTTCTTACAGATACACTCACACTTTTTACAGCAACGTTTCAGAGCGAAATCAATTCATTTCAATGTAATTCGTGCGGTGGTAAATGAAAAAATAATCCACTTTGTTGAACTTTGGCACGCAAATTCATGTGGCCTCCCAATCTCAACCGTCTTACGACTGACCTTTGACATACTGTAACGTAGGGAACTGTAATGTAAAATGTAGGAAGTGTCATATTAGCTCATATTTTGTACAATCCTGCTCTGCCAGAGTATAAACTGCTCCACAAAAAAGATGCAGATGCAAATACGTGACTTTATGTCAATTTATTGTCTGGCTAGCAACTGAGCTAGCTAGCTAGCTTTCTCGTAGTTAGCTAACTGGCAAGCTATATGTGACATATCAGTGTGGTAACTGCAATTAGCTCATCAGAATCAGAATTCTTATTATATGCAGCTTCTCATTTCTGAGTCTGCTGCTTTGTCATAATTTACCCACAAGAAATCAGACATCAGCAAGCATCCAGCAAAACGCAAAATCTGCAGGACAAGTGGATTGATATGCTTTTGAGAAAAAGATTACATTCTGTTACAACCCTATGGTCTAGGGGAAAGGGAAGCAACATAAAAGCCGATGGAAATGGCAAAGAAAGGTAATTTATTGTTTCAACACAAAATAATAATGATAAGCACAGGACTGGCTAACAACAGTAACTGAAATTTAAGGCAAACCACCAACTGCGGAAGGGACAGAGGTGGTGCCAGAAAACCAACCATAAAATAGCAAACAAAAGAGTTTAACAGATAACCTTCCTTTAATAAAATAAAAAAAAACTAACAAAAGTGATTCACAAAAAAAAAAAGTGAAGTGACACCCTACAAGATTTTCCTTAATACAACCGTGCCTAAATTAACCAATCAGATGTTGAAAAACCTAAAGAAAAACACAAATCTGAATCATTGAGCTATCACAGGTCACAATAGCAGATCCTAATTACACAGCTCTCAAAAAACCCTCAGAAAACGAGTCGGACTGGCACAAACACACAGCCAGCCATCACAATCAGCGTTTGTAATGAATTTAAGCAAGTCCAGGGACCCAGCAGAATCTTCATTGGTGGAGGGGATGAAATTGTCCTCCAATCAGATGTGTCCACCGCAGGAGAAGTCGAAGGTGCATCCCGGAGGGAAGAAACGGGCCAATCGAGGATGTGGCTCCGCCGCTGTTATCCCGCCTCCGTTAGCCAACCAATTGGAAGAGCGGCCCAGCACAGTTTGTTTTGCATATACAACAAGAAAGGAGCGGTTATATGGGAGAAGGAGAGGAACAGAGAGAGTGAAAGAGCTAAGAAATAAAGAAAACACGTCAACGGACCTTTCACACAGTGAGGGACGTAACACATTCATATATGCATTTATGACAGCAAAACTTTGCATTGAATTTAGGTTATTTCAATGGAGTCATAAATTTAAGGTTTGACTTTTTTTATTTCTTTTTTTTTTTTAAGGTTCTGCAGCATTGTCCTTCTGTTTGTCGTCTTCCTCTCTCTGGTCATGCTGCTCACCAGCGCTGAAGGTGGATGAGTGGACTAACACACAGAGTTTGGATCAAACAGATGCTGTTTGATCCCCACAGGAGACAAGTACATGAAACACACATGGAGTGTGATACATACAGTACTTGAGTGAGAAGTGGTGTGAAACAATGAAATCAAGGTGTCACAAATAAAAATGGTGAATGCATTCAAACAGAAATGGTGCAAAAAAATAAACAAAGTAAAGGTGAAAGCAAAAACAGTACAAGGATGTAAATGGGTCAAACGAGCAAAGGTCACACACACACACACACACACACACAAAAAAAAGGTAAACCGGTCAAACACAAATGGTTAATAACAAGAATGTTTTTGTTTTTATGAAAATAAATATTAAATTGTCATTTTCTACAACTGGAAGCCACGTCGTTTCTGGTCCTTTGTCCGAAGCAAGTGAACTTATTTCACTTGTAACTATATATATTTATAGAGTTTATAGTAAATAGATTTCTTTACAGACTTTTTTCCACGGTGGACGTGCATTTCCTCATTTAAAGCAGAAGTGACAGCAGCAGCAGTGTGACATTCTTTTACACAAATGAAAATGGCAGAAATGTGGTAATTACGGTGGTAATTTAGCAGAGATTAGATGAAGACAAAGATTACTGTTACACTTAATGAACGTTTAACATAAAATACACTTTACCTGATAAAAATATTAATAGGGACAATTCATTTTCTCTTTGATTTTGATAGGGACATCATGTCGCTACCGTCCATCTAAATCCATGTACAGTAGCTGTTAAGGCGATTCTGATTGATTCTGGCTCAGGTGAGCTGTGGATGCATAAAACATCACAGGTGTGCAGACTGGACTCGTACCTGGGTGAAAGCTGCCAGTATGAGTGAGGAGCTACGTCATGTTCGTGTGTGTGAGACCTACGTGAACATGATGTGACACGTACACCACCCACAATGCACCACACACACATACACACGCACACATACACGGAGCTTTTCATCACCCCTCTCCTGCTTGCCGCCTAAGGCAATTGCCTAAAATTTTGCCCTAATTGCTTAACTTTTCCTTTGAGTTCCACTTCTGGAGCTAAATTACCCCCATACAGGTATCACAAGGGTATTATATTGGAAAGAAAGAAAGAAATCTGGTTACAATCATACAACGTCTCCACTTTATGAAATGAAATGACTAATCATCATCAGCTTTTGATCAACCAACAGATGTGACCTGCTGTCCTAGAGTATTGATGATTTATACTTAAACATATTTTCCCTGTTGACTGAAGCACTGACCTGCAAAATGTTTAATACAAACGATTTTCCTAAATTGTTAATATCCCCAAAGAATTCAACATTTCCTCTGCATATAGGAAAGGAATTTCCCCAGAACATGTAAAGCTCTTCAGGAAGAATTACCCAAGAATGGTGATTTGTTTGTACAGACTCTCGGGGTTTCAGCCAAATCCCTGCAGACTGGTGAAGATGGGGATTAAATTTGAAGCTCCTTCTCTCCAGATCCATTGTGTAAGAAATATAATAGCATGGCTGGGTAAATCTGGGGCTAATCTAGGTGAGATGCATATAGGAGGAAGAATGAACGGCTTTAAAGGTCAAAGCAAGGAAGCATTCGACTTCGTGCTGCCCTGTGCTGAAACCTTAGAATCGCTCCTATTAGCCTTTACTGTCATTATCATTTACTGTAGCTGCTACATAACAGAATAGTTATTTAAGAGCAGCTACAGACTAGCCTGGTGGTGGCGCTAGCTAGGCAAAAGGTCACAAGATCACCAAATTAATAATACATTTGGCTGATATATTTTGTGTTTGTGTAAGTAATGGATCAGGATGTCATTTGATGATGTAAAGACTTTGACTTTGCTAATTTGAGCCAAATCCATGTGCATATTTGAAGAGTTAATGATGAAAAGATCAGAATTGTTTGTTCTTCAACTGATCATGACTTCAGTGTAGCTACTGTTACAGACATTATTTATCAGCATGAAAAAAAGTAGCTGAGAATATAATTTTGCATGGAGAATATCCAAAAGGCCCATGTTCTGTGAAAAATACAAGTATGTCATCAGTGTAAATTATTATATTTTGACATTTGTCATTAATACAGATATTACAGATACTGGATAATGCAGGATGTCTGTAAATATTCATATCTACAGTAATTGTGGCTAGTTTCCATAGCAGATTTACCATCTTAAAAATAATAAGATGCTGTGATGATTATTCTCCCCTTTCGCTTTTTCTTTCATAGTACCTCTGTGACCTTAAACAGCTTGATGACTACAAGCATTCTCATTATAAGGTGATCTGTTATTTGACTGCAATGGTACAATCTAGTCATGGTGGTGAGTATATTAATTTCTTTAAGATCTTAATAACAAGTGGATTTGAAGATAAAGCCCAGTGTTTTATTCATTCCTTTTACTTTCAGATGAATCAACGTCCAGTCAGTTCCTTTAATACTCTGGCTTTTTCCTGGCTTGAACTGGTCTGACCTGACCTGTCTCTGAGATCTGACTGCAGCCCCCCACCTCTCATTTTCCCAGAGGAATGAGAGAAAGGTAAATGCTGGGTTTATCCTTTGTCTGCATCTTTGGTTTGAAAGGGAGCATCCAGTTCATCGCTTGGCCTTTTACAGCTTCATTGCCTACTTTACAGTAAAGCCAGGTGCAGCCAACCTTTCATGGGGCTGACATATTACCTGATTTAAAGATTCCCTGGGTAGCAGGCCACAGTGAAGCCTGGATCAGAGGAGTCATTCTGAGGTTTCCTTCAAAGTGAAATTAAGTCATAAAACAGTAATGAGACCACACTCTCCTCAAATCTCTGCTCCTTTTAGCGGTTCTTCTCTCAGTTTAAAATGGGTGGATTATTAAAAAAAAAAAACAAAACAAAAAAACTCCATATTTGTTCATATCAGCCTCTGAATTTCCATGACTGAGAAAATTATGCCGAATCTTTTTCTGAATCTTTTTTTTTTTTTTTTTTTTTTTTTTGTATGACTGGAATATGCCTGATTTCAAATATACTTCACAGTCTGGAATATACCAGTAGCTGTGTCATTTTAGTACATATTTACTCAAACATCATCATCTGATATCATTCAGACATAGAATATTGAACAAGTGGAATGTAAGAATATTGCTGTAAGAGCATTTCAGATAATTCAGCGAGACACTCTTGTTCCACGGTGCATGAAATCAAAAATGTATTCTCTGCCAAACTGCACCAAATATCAAAATACGGAGCACACTGTAGCACACTTATTAAAACCCATCATGTTTAAAAAAGGATTAACAGCCAAAGTCTTAAGCAGCAACTTTAATTAGCTTCTATGATTCCTAGGAAACAGAATACAGTTGTATTGTAAACTGTGAATTAGCTTCTATCATGCTGTTCAAGAGTCTGTACATGGTTATAAGATGCAACTGTGGTCACAAGAACGATGGAGGACAGAGGGATATAATTGTTTACACGATTTTTGTAGTGTAGACCAAATAAAACAAAAAATGCTTACAACTCCTAGTATTTTTCACAGAGCTGATTATTGTTCAAATACTGAAAAGTCTATTGTAAGATATATTGTATGAAAACTGAGTAAAATCAACTGGATTCAAATTTTTAATTCTGAAACGTTTCAGTATTTCAGTATAAGAACAGAAGGAGGTTTAACTGGAGGTTTAACATCCTTCTGTGTATTCATTTCTGACTGACAAAGCCATTTGGATGAATACTGAAACATTTCAGAATTAAAAATTTGAATCCAGTTGATCTTACTCAGTTTTCATACAATATATCTACTCACCTGGATGACCTGAGAATCTTCATCAAAATCTATTATAAGGTTTGTTTTTAAAGCAGTCATGAGAAATACTTAAGTGGTGAATTGTTTAATTTTAGAGAAATTTTGTGTCTTAGAAAGTAGCTTCACGCTGAAAGACTTCAACACGACAGCACTGAATCCAAACATCTTTGTCGTTGCCCAGAATGACCTTCGCAGTCTAAACTTTGGCTGTAGCAGGTCATGTCAGTATAAACCTCAAACATCCTGCAGGTAACTAACATCTAAAGGGTGGATACAACAATGATACTTGTAGAATCAATGCCGACATCAATGCCGTACAGACTGCCAATACGCTTAAGGCTTAAATCATCCGCCTCTGATGTCTACAAGCTGCTTTCAGTACGTTTTCTGTGTATGCTAGTTGCACAGCATCAAAGCATAACAACAAAGCGAAATGCACTCCAAAGCCAAACTATATGTTTACCCTGCCTGACGACTGAAAAAACATACCTACTCGAGTATACATACTTTCAACAGAATCAATCTACAGAAGATTGCAGCTGTAAGTAAGATCATGATGAATGAAAGTGACTCGGAGGTGATTGAGCATGTCTGATCTGATGGTGCTGCATTTAAATTGTGCTGTGCATGTAAATGTTTTCCCGTAATTGGTAGCCAGAAGAGGTTCATCACCTAAGGTGAATACAGATCTGCAACACCGGCAAATGAAAAGAAAGTCAATTCAGATTTAATGAGCTGTAGGCTGGAAAACTCAGTTTACGCTCGGTAGGCTGATCGGAGAGGCGCTTGTCTTTGTATTGAAACGTAGAGATGCTCTTTTTCTTTTTTTTTTTGACTCAGGTGATTAATGTCCTACGTTTGACCTTATTGACTTAAAGCTCAAACGAGGAGATTGCTCTAGAAAGAAGTGCTCTTTACCCTTTGTCTAGAATTATTGTATGTATGCAGATTTTTTTTTTCTACACAGTCCAAAACATGAGTCAAATGAATTTGAAACTTGCATTACAAATGAGCCATCATGTCTGTCCAGATGGATTAGACATCAAGGTCTTTACTGTACTGAGAGAGAATCTTGATTACCATTGTCTTGGAGACAAGTCATAATGTCAGCCTTAACAGCCATAATGTTAAGGTTGTGACAAAGCGCAGGGAAGGAAAAAAACGAGAGAGAGAGAGCATTAAACCAACAAAAGAGCCATGAGAAAGTGAAACGTAAAGATGCCCATACTGAGAGAATTACATTAAACCGTCAACTACTCGTGGAAGTTGCCTCCTCTTCACACATCACAGCATGCAAATTCCTCAGTAAATGAGATGCCGCTCGCATTAAAACGTTGTTTGGTACACACGTTTGGTGCTGCATATGAGAAGATAAACATATTGTTGAGACACCATTTATCCACTGTAACAACAGTGAGTTCTTCTTATCTGTGTCGGGGGAAAACAATTTGACTACACGAAGAAGAAGAAGTGATTCATGGATATCGTCCGTATGCATGAAGAATCTAAATCTGATACGACTGGAGCTAAATTGAAATTATTGTGAAGACGCTGCATGTAAATACCAACATCAACCTCTTCTACTGATATAAAAATATGTCTGATGGTTTTAGTCTTATACTCAGGTTCCTAATATAAACAAGATTCCCCATGAACTTATTTGACATGAAGATGATCATGTATCCCACGAAAAGGGAACCACAGAAATCAATACACTCCATGACAATGTGTATGTATTGTTCACTGGCACAAAATCAATAATGTAATATTGGTTTCGCAATACCCCCACTGGATGCCTTGACTTGTGCAATTGGTGGATAATCCTCCCAGATTTCCTTTGGGGTTCTTTTGGAACAGCTGTACAGTTTAAGTAGTTCAGTTACAGGCTTTCCAAACTGTCAGAGCGGCTGTGATTACCACACACTCTTCTGAGGCTCCGCGTAGCCCATTTAGCTGCCAGCGCTAATCTCAGTTTAGCATTTCCACACAAAGGCCGTCTTTGTGGATATTCAAACAATGGCAGACTACTAGAAGCCTCAGCTTAGCCCGGTTGTGAAAACACTGACATGCCGCCTTCTGTTTCAATCTTTCAGTTTGTCGATGTAAGCTGCAGCTCAAGCAGTCTGCACCGCCCTGTCCCGCAGGCCTTCATCTTACAGCACGAGTACTGAGTCTGAAGTCTTCCTCAGTCCTTAATGACAGATGTCTACAGATGCAAATTAAACAAGCTTAAAAAGACCAAAAGACAGTAAATGAGATCAAATCTGATACATAGAAGTAAGTTTTAAGATGTTTCAGCCACACTGAGTCAGTTTAGTCCTAAATGCAACAGCTTTATCGCCTCCAGAATTTAAAATACGCAAAAAGTCCCTGAACGCACCCTTGACCGTTCTTGGCACTCATGAAAAACTTTGCAACTTTTGCTCTTCTAGTATAAACATGCTTAGCATTTCCACTGGGCCCTGATGAAATCCCTATTTGGTTTATCATTAAGGTCAGGCTTACTAATAAACTGTGCTAAATCATGTGCTTTCCATATGCAATTTCTATTGAAGATGACAAATTAAAGCTGAAAGGTTTATAAAAGATTACAGCAAAACTGAACAAATCTGACCTTGTCAATAAAAACAACAAAATAAAACCAGTGCTTTATTATTTGTGCATTCTGATGTGATTCCTTGTTAATATTTCCAGGTCTGTTTTGTGTTTCCGTATTTACTTTGACTGTAAAAACAAGTTTGGAGAAAAGTATGACAAAGACATAAAAATTTAACAGCTTAGTGGGAAAGTATGCACATAACATAGACCAAGCTGTGTGTTGACTCAAGGCTAAAACGTGTTATCTTTTAATTTCGGTGTTTTGGGATCAAATCTGACGTGGAATTTATTTCACATCAGCTTCTCCTGTGGGTTTTCCTGCTGCTTTATTGTTTAGTGAAGTAGAGCAAGTCAGTTTGGCTCCATAAAATCCTCCTTTTGCTTTGGTGACTAATGCTGACTTATCAAAAATCAATGTGGGTATTCATGATTAAACAGGATGCCTTATGGAAATCAAGAATAATCAAGTTGTGGGTGAATTTTGAGATGATGTTATTTACCGTATATACTCAACTATAAGCCGATCTAGTGTATAAGCAGACCCCCGATTTTGACCTGCAAATTTACCGTATACACTTGAGTATAAGCTGAGCTTTTTTTGTTTTTTTGGTTTTTTTTTTTACCAAATTTCACAATGCAAATCAGGGGGTCGGCTTATAAAGTAATACAAATCAGATTCCAGAAAACGAAATTTCCAGGGGTGGAAATACTACCCATTACCACTACCCATTTTGTGGCAGCCAGTAAGCCATGATCCATCAGTTACGGTAATCAGCTGCTGAATAAATATCATGTTTACCGGTGCGTGGATTATTTTCATAAAACCACAGGAATACTATGACAATACCCAGAAAAACAGGTAATTTGCTAAACAAATAAATTGATGGAACAACATCAGGGGGTCGGCTGATATGCGGATTTCTTTAAAAGTCTAAATTTGCAGCTCAAAATCGGGGGTCAGCTTATATTCGAGATCGGCTTATAGTTGAGTAGCTTATATACAGTATGGTAGATTTTTAAAGAAACCCGCATATAAGCCGACCCCTTGATGTTGTTCCATCAGTTTATTTGTTTAGCAAATTACCTGTTTTTCTGGGTATTGNGACCCCTTGATGTTGTTCCATCAGTTTATTTGTTTAGCAAATTACCTGTTTTTCTGGGTATTGTCAGTATTGTATATGTATTGTGTATTGTATATAGTATTCCTGTGATTTTGTGAAAATATTCCACATAGGCTACGGGTTGTGGCGGCTATTTTAAATCTTCACTACTTGAATGGGCTTCTCTTCCTGATTGCGCTCTTGTTCTTTTCATAACTTATTTTCAAGATCAAAATAACAAAACATGACGTGAGCTGAGGTCATAAACTATACCGCTGCCCCGTTCATATAAACACTGATCAGCCTCCAGCTGAGCGTCTATAAATAGATCCTCAGCTTCACGGAGCTGCGGTTGGCGAGGCGATCAGCTCTTCACGGAGCCAGCAATGATCAATCAGTTAAGATATATATATTCAAAAATAATAACTTATTTGATTTCACTTTTCCCAAATTAAATATTTTAGACATTTGATAATTAACCAAGAAATGCCTCTAACACCGGTACTGGTAAACCTGATATTTATTTCAGCAGCTGATTACCATAACTGACGGATCATGGCTTACTGGCCGCCGCAAAATGTGCTGAATAAGCTGTTTAGTCAGGAAATACATCATTCTAAGGTATGATTTAAACTATTTTCTATGGGTAGTGGTAATGGGTAGTATTTCCACCCCTGGAAATTTACTTCTCTGGGATCTGATTTGAATTACTCATGTATAAACCGACCTCCTGATTTGCGTTGTGAAATTTGGTTAAAAAAAAAAAAAACCACTTATATTCGAGTATATACAATAAGTATTGCTGAAGTATGAAGGTGGAACTCCTCACTGCTTTACCGTTTTTTTTTTGTTTTTGTTTTTTTACTCTTTCAGCAGCATTACCCTTATCCAGAATGAAGAAATGCTGCAGTACTCATTTTTAAATCAAGTAATTTGACTTTTACCACTGAGCTGCATCATGTCCCCTTCTATGGAGGCTGCAGCTGGCTTATGACAAATTAAGTGTCAAACGTGTCCAAAAAATAGTGATAAATACCCATCATGAGTTACTCAGAGCCTAAAGTGATATCTTCAAAATGCTTGAAAAAAAAAAAAGTNAATACCCATCATGAGTTACTCAGAGCCTAAAGTGATATCTTCAAAATGCTTGAAAAAAAAAAAAGTACATTGGTTGAAAATGATAAAAAATTGTTAAACCTCATTGGGACCAGGAAATGTTTTGGAATTCTGCTTTATAAATGGCTAAAGGGTTTAATTGATTATTAACCAACTAATCATTCAGCACTTGATAGTGTGAGATGTTTGGTAATGATGAAGTAAACCACAAGAAAGATAAGAGTTAATCTATTTTAAACAAAAGGGCAAACATAGACAACGGTCGATTGTAAGGTATCAATAGTACACGAGTTTGGTGATGCTTTGTCCATACGCGGTTTGACCTCCATTAATACTGCAACAGAATACAGCTGAAAACAGAATCACATTATGCCAGTGAAATATCAGGATAACTAAATTGGTTTGGCATCTGATGTCTTTTCATGCCTATAAAGTCTGACATTTTAACAACGGCGGACACAGCAAGCTCAACAACCTTTTAGATTAGCATAAATCTTTAAGTGGAAGCTGTCACTCATTTGGTTTGACTGGCAATACTGGTGATGAGAGGCAAAAGAAAAGTGGTTAGATAAGCCTTTTGTCTTTGTTAAATGCCCTGACCTTGGATTATTGAGCTTCTGTCAGCTGCAGCCTCCGCTCACCGTCGCTTATTTACCAGCTTTGTGCTGAGGAGACGGATGACACTTTTGAGGCCGTCGTTACAGACACTCATGATGGTCGTTAGGCCTGACCTCATCTGCTGCTTGGATGTAGACTGGAAGGTTTCTTTTAAATAAAAAGTTTGGTCTGATGTTATATGACATCTGCAACATCTGTACACTAATAGGAATATAAAGAGAAAATTCAGTCATGTTGGTGTACAGCAGGGTTCCCCAACTAGTTTTCCCCAAGGACCAAATTATTAATTATGTCAAGCAAAGCATGCAAAGCAAAGGGCCACTACNCCTTAATTTCCCACCCCCTGGACCTGACCCCAGTCTTTTTCTCTCATTTGGTAATAACAACGGTAAACAATTTTCTAATTTTTATTTATTTTTTAAACATAACCCTTTACAACCAGAGCGGTCCAGCACCAGGCCCAGCACTTCTGTTGTAGCATTTGCGGTGTTTTATAATCATCATTTCTTAATAAAATGGAGATATATGAATATCTATGNGCATTTGCGGTGTTTTATAATCATCATTTCTTAATAAAATGGAGATATATGAATATCTATGGAAAGTTTCAATTCTCCTGAACAAAATGAGCCCAAGCATGACATTTTATGACCACCCAATGCCAAGATAAATTTAACTAAAGCACGAGATAGCCTCCGAGCTAAAACCTAGCTTCGTTGCTTCTCGAAAGATGTAACTTCCGAGGGCGGTCTAAATTTTATCTCTGTGATTCAATAGTAGACTAGCAGAGGATTTGATTGATGGGTCAGTGGTCCTATCAGCTTTTACGTAGCCATGGCAATAGGCGTGCATTCCATTCCCTGTGTGTAATATGTGTGTAATATTCCACTGACACACTGGAGACCGTGTTCTCATCCCTATGTAGTGTTCACGATGTTTTATAATCACCATTTCTCAATAAAATGGAGATATACAAANCCTATGTAGTGTTCACGATGTTTTATAATCACCATTTCTCAATAAAATGGAGATATACAAATATCTTTGGAAAGCTTAGATCTATCAGGCCTAAGCTTAGCTTAGGCCTGATAGATTGGACCCGCAGGCTGCATTTGGCCCATGGGCCGCCAGTTGGGGATACCTGGTGTACAGTAATTCATTAAAAAAAAAAAAAAAAAAAAAAAAAAAAAGCTATAGTAACAACACAGCTTCATCCTGAATAAGATAATTACAGAATCTTTGTGCTGTTATTTGGTTTTCAGCACCTGGCAAGCTGAGTAGTAGTAGTAGTAGTAGTAGTAGTTGTGGTACTGTAGGCATATTGACCATGTGGGGAAAGTCATTCCTTTTTTCTGAAGGTAAATATGAGTCATGTAATGATTGGAAAGCAGAGCTGCTGCAGTACGACACGGTGAATCCAGTCGGCAAGACATTGGTCTCTTCTTTTTTTTTTTTTTTTTTTTTTTTTGGTCTCTTGAGTCCATCCAGCATTATGTAACTGCTGATGAAGCTTTACGCATGTTTATTTCTTGTTTGGATTTTACCTTTTCAGGCTGTGCTGCTGCAGTATTTAATCTGTCTGATAATATTCCATTCTCTATGCTGATAAAGTGAAATGTTTAAAGAGCCATAGGAGGGATTTTGCATGTTTGAGCCCAATAAATACAAACCACATACATTACTACTGCAGAGGTAAAAGTCAACTTGAAGAGATTTGAAAGGTGCTTCGGATAAATAATCCATCTCAGTCAGCCACACACTGTTATTATTAATCTATTTCTGTATTTTATTGTGAAAGGTACATAATTTAACCGAACCAACACGGAGCTACATGGAAGACAATATATGTATCTGCCAGGGAATATAGTCCCAGGAGAAAGCGACTTTTAGAGAAATTAGTTGAAATACATTGTGCCTTCTACAATCGTGCGTTAGTGTTAGCAGGTGAAACGTTGAATTTTAAGGTGTGTGTCACCTGAATATTTGATTTTGAAAGATTCGGGAATTTGGCAACACAATAACTTGAAAAGTCAAATAGATTGTTATGCTTTTGAAAGTGGTTGTCAGAAACTTAACGGGTGCAGGTAGGTAGTATTTTATTTATTCAGTACGGCTTTAAAGTTAGTATGAATGCATTATAAGCATGAAAGCATGTCCTCTATATTAAAATCTGCACCGAAACACAACAGCAGACTGTCGGTTGGTGATTGGTGTTCCTCTTAGCACATATTACTTTCAGTTGTGTTGGTTCTTTTTTGAGTTTGCCTCACAGAAAGACCTTTTTTTTTCTTTCCAATTACCTAGCTAAAAGCTATCAGGATCCTAGCAAGAGCAAACAAAGCTTCTATCAGTCAATCACCGGCGGTGGAGGCAGGTACTCGTGTGCCTTTAAAATTGAAAGCTTGTTATTAAGTCTTTCCCTCAAAGCATTCTTCTACAGGAAAAACAGATCTTTCCTCAACCCTGTGATATTTTTCAAGCATGAAATACACTCGCTGATATATAGTTTGGTTGAAGCACTTTTGTTTTTTTATTGCTTAATGTGACAGATTGCCTTTGTGACAGTAACAGCATGTGAATCACACTTATTAAAAAAATACATGGATCTGGAAAAGTTGAAGTTTTGACGAGTTTCACAAGTTCACTGGCATCCAGTAATTTTAGCAAATGTAACCACATGCTTCCTGTATGTGTTTCTGCTGTTTTGCTGGGAAACATAATTCATTTCTTTGCCTGTGGGAGCTTACACAACTGGAGTGCAGTTTTGCATTTTTTTCCCAAATTGTTTGCATGATGTTTGCTTTAGCATGCACCGTGGAAGCTAATCTCTTTGCCCCTGTATTCTTTGTCTGCAGAAGAAATACATTACATGGAGAAAATTCACTGATATAAAGCTAATGGACTTTAAATTTGACCATGAGAAGGGAAAATGATTGGAAAGCTTCTTAAAGAACGGAAAATTTTACTTCAAATTCTCTTAGGAGCAGGAGCCTGAAGCAACAAAGAACCTGAGTAATTCTCTCTCTAATGAAAACCTTAATGCTGATTTATCTGATCAAGAGCGTCTCAATAGCTTTCTGAGCTCTGCCTGAAGAATACTAATAAACCAGTCAACAAAAAATTGAGTTATTTTGAAAAAAGCTGANTGAGCTCTGCCTGAAGAATACTAATAAACCAGTCAACAAAAAATTGAGTTATTTTGAAAAAAGCTGAAAGGATTCATACTTTAAGAACAAAATCATTTGAAGCTTTAGAGTGTGGTGGTGATGATACATATAAACGAGGATTCCACCGATTTTACACAGCAAATTCAGCTTATTTATCATGATATGAAAACAACGGTATAAGNGAGGATTCCACCGATTTTACACAGCAAATTCAGCTTATTTATCATGATATGAAAACAACGGTATAAGCCTTTTGTGGCTGTAGAGGAAACTATAAAATGACCTTTATGACATCAGAAGGGTTACTTAGTGCTGAAAGCTGCCATGTTGAAAATTACAGCTACTCCTAGAATGGTGTTATGCTGTGTTCCAGGAAAAGAAGGTCGGAACTTGGAATTTTCAAAAATTCCAAGATCTGACTTCCAAGCATTCCAGCACCCTCAACACAAGGTCGGATTGGCCATCAAGAGAGGCGGGACTTTTCCCAGTGGGCCACAGCCATTAGTGGGCCGACTGGTGGTCTTTGCAATGCACAATATAATATTACTTAAAATGAACTTAAACTAAGAAAAGCTTGTTTTTACCTTTCATAATTTTCTTGGCACTTAGATGAAAAATGGATTGTAAAAAGAGAAAGGGTGGTGCTGAGAAACAGCAGACAATTATGGACTTGTACATTTACTGTACAAGTCCATATATGTATGGATTTATGTATGGATGTATTTGCTGAATGTCAATAAATAATATAAGATAAATAAATTTAGTAATAAATACTAACTAAACTAAAGTAAAGTTAGATTATGGGACTGTTTGGTTGGATTGTGTTACAATGAAATTGATCACAGTATTAAACATTTGTGAAGAGAACTTAATTGAAATTATTTGCACTTACCTATCAATGTCAAACAGTTATTATACACTATAGATAAATAACTTGGTGATATATTTTTGCCTTTTTATTTCAATGTCATGCAAGAAAAATTACTTTATGCAGCTGTTGATTATTCATCTACACATTTGAAGTGGATTGATGAAAAACTTTATCCTTAAACTTTACTCAAAATGCCCCTCAGAGTTAGATCAATCTTCCAAAAAAATTCTGAGAAAAACTGAAAAGCGTGGCATCATTTCTACCCAAAATGGCTTTCAGATGGATGTCTGGTCAAAGCGTGGTGTCCAGATGGAATAAACTGCAAGAGAAAATGATACAGCATCACATGCAATCTGTTGTTTTCCATTGAGACCAGAATATTGACTGGATCCTATGCTAGCAATTAACTCCCAGATGGCTAAAACAAATTATTTAACAAAGTAAACCAGTTATTTCATGTAACAAATTTTTAACCATTGTTCTTGAAAGTGAAATCTACACCAAATGATGAAGCATTTTTTCAGAAGACAGTCTGTCCCCTTCATAAAACGAAAGAAAGAATGAAAGAAATCATAAATAAGTATGCAAATCATTTGCTTTAGTAAAAGTAACAGTACCACAATGGGAAAATATTTAAATACAAAGTCATTCATTCATGTTTTTATACAGTAAGTAAAAGTAAAGCAGGAGTACTTAAGTATTAACAGGAAAAGTACTTTTAAGCTTGGAGTTTTATCTCCAATTTTGGGGATTTATACATATTCACAACAGGAAGTAAAGGAGGAAAGAAATAAGGACAGAAGGAAGGAAGAGAAAAATGCAGAAAAGAAAGCAAAGATAGATGATATTATAGGACTTTTCTCATGTTAAATGAACATTATGAATTTGAAAAGTAACTGATAACTACAGGTATACTGTAAATGTGGTGTAATAAATACATTTTCCCTCTGAAATGTAGTAAAGTCAAATGGACTGGTAGTTGTCTTTTCACTGTTGCAGATGACACAGGTATTTGGTGTGTTCTATTTAAGGAAGCAGCCAACTTAAAGCATCTAATTGTTCTTTTTTCTCAAGACAGTGATGGACACTTTTACGAAATCTTCAGTTTATTGGCATTCTGACGCATAGATGTTAACCTTTATTTCACAAAACAGCAATAGACTGATGTTCTTCTTGAGAAAGCTGTTTTGTTTTGACCATTTTTTTTTACCCCAGAATTGAACTTTAGGAACTTGCAATCCAAGTAAAGACAATTTACCTGCTTAATTGAGCAGAATAATGGATTTCAGGTGTGCAAACACAATTACAAAGGCATCTATCATAACTAATTAGCATTTAAACATGATTAATTAAGGATGATATCACTAGAGTGATGGGTACCTAGGATTTGTAGTTTTATGTGAATAATCAGTCGTTTCCAGCAGTAATATCTATTTGCAACATTATTGGCTATATATTTAAATCAATTTAATGCTGCCTTGGTGAATAAAATCATCAATTTCTATCTAAAAACATGAAAATTTCTGGTCGATTCTAAACATTTTTAATGCTAGTCTATTTTGTATTCAAATGACACAAAATTCATTCTCATCAAACAAACTCTACTTTTCAAAGATGGCAGAAGGTCAAAGAGGGAAGAATCTGGAAGTTGTCCATTTACCAAAACAGCATTAGCAGTAAAATATGCTGCTTTGAACTGAAATTGAATCAAAGTCTTCCTTTAGATTTAGAGGAAATCAAAAGAAGCTGCCAGCAGTTGAAGTGGCAACCTGCAGTCTATGTCTGCTTTTTAAAACAAGAACAAAGTGTCTCTGTGGTGTAGTTTCTCTAAAAGCTCTTAAACACTGCTCTCTGCTCCACACATTCAGTCCACTTCACACTCACTGCAATGATTTGTGACATACCCACACAAACTCACCGTGTGGGAGGGGACAGAATCGCATGGCAGATTGCTACGGTTGCTTAAGAGCCGTTTATTTGGCTGGACAGCGGCCGAGCGGCGGAGGAACAGCCCGTTCGGTTTCTGCAGCTCTGAATTAAAGCTGAAGTTCCAGTTTAGCACACAAACCCTTTTCTTACGAAGCTGATCGAGCAGCTCTGTAATTTATCACCCAGACTTAAACTTGTGCTTCGGATCCTTCTGGACAGGTGCAACCTCATGAAGGTCAAGGAGGCAAAAAGGCCTTTTGTTTCTGAGGACGAATTTCCTACTGACATGGTTTGCAGGTGGTGGAAAAATATAAATAAGTACATTTATGAATTGCTCCTATTTTACTTTGATATTTCTATTTTAGGAGACTCCACATCGTTAATTTGACCACTTTAGTAGTTTAAACGAGAGATTTGATACAGATTTTCATGTAAAGATCTATTTTTTTAAACCTTTGCAATGCTTTAAGATGCAGGGAAAAAAAACACAATAAAAAAAATACCCAAACCCAAAAACCTAAACATTTTATCCACTTCGATTCTCCCCTTACTGCAGCACCACCACTGTGTATACTGAATGAAAGCACGGCATTTTAGATGCTGTTTCGTTAAGAGTGTTAGAGCTTGCTTTGTTCTGATTGGCCAGCTGCATCAGGCCTGATGACTGAAAATACATGCTGGGCACTTGCTTGATAGCACTAAATGTCATGGGTTTGTCTAATCAGGTGTGTAGGCAGGTAAAATTTAATGTGTAGCATATTGACATAAACATGTAACGACCAATCAAAAGCTAAGTTTTCAGGGCAGTTTAGGACCTGTAGTTTGTTTTTCTGGATGCATTTCTATAAGCATAAACATAAAGCTTAGCAACTTTGATAATGTTCATCACTTACTCCTATATTACACTATAAAATGAGTGAAAATAACAAAAAAAAAAAAAAAANGGGGGGGGGGGGGATATTTCCCCTTTAATTCAATAGTGTAGGTACTGTCAGGTGAAAAGCTTGTATATCCAAATAGTCAAACTTTCAGGAACACCAAAAAAGAGGCTTGTTTCAGCTCAGTGATACATTGAATTAAATACTGTAAATAAAATATTTTCAGCATTGACGTAGTAACATGTAACAGATTTCATGAATTAATCATTTTTATAATAATGTTTATTGTTGCTTCAAAGTACAGTTTAATCCAAAGCTAGACAAACTTTCTAAATTACTCTCAAATCCATTTACAGGTCTTTTTAATACAATGAATCAGTTACCACAGTAAACACAACAAGATCACATTGATATTTTCTATTACAATCAGTCGACACAAACTTTTTTTTATTATAAAGATAAAATATAAATTTATGTACGGTCTCTGACTTCAGCTAAAACTTCATTAAACTTGAGCATTAAAAAATGGCTTTTGGACTTCACATAACCTGTTGAGTGCAGGATTTGTACTTGTAATGGAATGTTTTTCCGTTTTGGTATTACTACCTTGACTTTTATAAAGGGTTTGAGTATTTACTTTATCACTGGTCAAATGTTACAGATGCAGAGACACAACTTGAGCTTTCATGTGTGCTGACTTGCATTTACTCTGTAGCATTTTCCAGAGATGCCCTTATCTGACACCAGAGTAAACCTGTATACAGCCACGGCATTTCAACCTAAAAGAAAAAAAAATGCTTACCATCCCAATTCCTGTGCAGTGAAAAGCAATAAAAAATAATCCCCACAGAAGCCTATTAAGTTTAGCAATGCCTCTTTGTGTAAATAGGAGGTAATCACGTATAACTGCTTCAGACCTCATCCAGACATAGGAGTTATAAATGAGGGGCTGGGGCAGATTGCATTGTCAGGATGTAAACAACACAAGAATGAGGAAGGATTCATCTGATAGGAAATGTCAGGGCATGATTGAATTTAAAAAAAACTCTAAATTAGGGTCATTAATCATGAGCTGAGAAAAACAGTGACAAGTCCTTCTCTCAAAAGCTCTCCTCTGGAACAGCGCCGGGTGCTACCCGGAAACTGTGCAATTACTTTAATACCCAATTTAAATGACGAGTATGCACAACAGTGTCAACTGTTAATTGGGGGAAAAACAGCTTATAATATTTACAGGTAATTGCTATCACAAGAGGTCTCGTTATGCAATCCTTTTTATGATGCATCCATTTTTTTGTCAGCACAATTAACACAGTGTTGCCTTACAAAGTCTGCTATCTGATGCTGTCCTACATGTGCAGCTACAGTACAGCTGCTGTGATAGAAAACATCTTCCTGTGTCAGAGCTCTAATCCGCATCCAAGCCAGTAATACAAACGTCAAGTGTGACATCTTAAACTCTATCATCTCTGCACCTTCAGATGGAAAATTGAGAGCTGTGCATCAAGCAGAAATGTGTTTTTTTTTTTTTTTTNTTTTTTTTTTTTTTTTCTGAACTCACTGCCACAGTAATTGTCTTTCACCCAATCACCCACTTCAGTTTATTCCATTTTTGTATCTATTGTACTGCACAGTGCACACAGCAATTAACTCGGAGCACCAGGGTTTCCACTCATGTATCGTGTTTCTCTGCTCGCTCTGTTGCTGTTACAAACTGTACCCCTGAGGGCTGCTCCTGTAGAATGATAGCATGAGAGCTGGAATTGATGGGAGCCATGATACTAACCAACAACCCCCCACCACTGCTACCATGATGAGACCAGACATCTTCTCACATGCACTAACCTCCCCGCTNATGATACTAACCAACAACCCCCCACCACTGTTACCATGATGAGACCAGACATCTTCTCACATGCACTAACCTCCCCGCTGCGTGATGCAGCGACATCAGAAGAAATCTAAATCAGGAGTTGCCTGACTTGCAAATAACTCATTGCAAAGCTAATCAATGCTTATTCTGCATGGATTATTGATATCCCACAGCAGTGTAACTTCTCTTGAAAGCTAAGCCTTTTTCCATCCAAGCTGCTGATTCTCCATCAGCAAAAGGGCAGAGTCCTGTTTAATGCAGTGAGGATGAGGATGTGTCTCATATCTAATTTCTTCGCCCCCACATGTATGATATGTGAAAGATGTCTCACTCAGTGTGCAAAAAGCCTGTGTGGTTATGTGTGTGTGTGTGTGTGTGCGTGTGTGTGGTGCAGTCTCTTCATGGTTCTTGGTTGGTCTCTATAGATGGAGTCACAGAGAAGGACGTGAGCTGATATTTGCATGTCTGATATGGAAGTGTGAGTGTTTGTATGAGGCAGCAGTACAGGGACACTGTTTGCTGCAGAGTATCATCTTAATTAAACCAAATTTCCCTCAAAGACTCTACAGGCAGCTATTTTAAATTGCAATTAAGATATGCCTTCTACAGCTAAACCCTCATCCAGAAGTCTCTACTGGTGCATTTTCGGCTAATTTTCCTGCATAATTCGTCCACAAGCAGCATACAGCTACAGCGCACTGCACATTTGGCTGTGTTTTTGGAGAATTACCTGATCGCTGAACCATTGCTTTTCCCATGATCATACTGTATGCCAAAAGGATAATGCATGCTGGGGCATTATTAGGACTGCAATGATTACATACCTCCAGGCAAACTGGTTCTCTGTGGCCAGCTTTGTCATATACAAGTTTAATTTGCTTTTAATGGTCACCACAGCCACAACTCAACAAGGAATCACTCGGGATTTGTGATAGTCTGTCCTGTTTCGGTTCCAGACTTGAGATTTCATCACTTCACTCTAAATAGACTGTACACTGTGGACTGCTAAGTGGAAGGAAATGGATGCAGCCTCTAGCAAAACCAGAGGCAGTTTTATTTCTGTTATTTGGTTACAGTTTTACTGTAGCTCACTTCTGCTAAAATTGAGGCATTTGGGACCTTATCACAACCTGCCAATCAGAATACGAGTAGCACTGTGACAAAGTCATATCAGCTTTATAAACAAGGAAGTAAACCACTTTGACCCTGTCTGATCTTCTTAGCTCCACACACGATTGTGAATAAAGTTATTTTGAATTGGGAGTTGCGACTTGCCATAAATGGGTATCTGCACCTGGAACATGGATGCAACATTTATTGTTTTTGAAAATGGATGAAGCTTTTTATCACCTGAAAATTATCCATCTTTATGTCAAACATTTTATCAAGTTTTCACATTTTATGCCAGCAAATCAAATTTTTGCTGTCAAAGTCTGTTTACAATGAGATTTTTTTCTCATGAAAAAATTAGCTGTATATTTCTCTATGTACAATCATATAATTAATGTGTATATGTGTATTGCAGTGCGTTTGATAAATTTCATTCAAATTGGCACATTAACATTGATTTTATAAGCCAAAAAATTTCTTCTGGGTCCAAAATATGATCCCAATCACTTCCAAAATTGATTCACCACTTCCACTTCACATTATCCATATGTCCTCCAAATGTCATCCATATCCATTTCTAGCTTTTCAGGCGACCCTGCTAATGAACAAACAAATAAACAAACCTAGAGATAACAAACTCCTTGGCAGAGGTAACCAGGCTTCATTCCAAGTGACGCTGTGTAAGCTCACAATCTGCCTTTTGATATTGAAATATTCGTTTATTATTAGGTTGCTATTTGTGTGTAAATACAGCAACATCTCTGCTCCATGGAGATCTTTATTTTTTTTGTCTCAAAGTTAAACCGTTTCCTGATCCCTGATGACATAAATTGGAAGTAGAAAGACTCATCCAAAAGACTTAGTGACATTAGTGACAGAGCATCTGTTTCATGCTTTCCAAAATACCCATTTGCAGTTTGACATCATTATTCATATTATTATTCATATTATTCTTATTAGTATCTTCCCTCTTGCTTTCCTCTTGCATGAGGAGAATGTGACAAATTCCTCTGACTCCTACTAGGCTCTAGTTTAATTATTTCCATTTACCAAGGTATTAATTTTGATCCTTTTCCTCGTACCCTCACTAATTCCAGCTTGATACGCCATCAACCAATAGTTTCTACACAGAATAAACTTCAGGACTTTGAAAAGTAAATCCACTAGCATCATTTCGTCAATGCTACGACGAGACACAATGACATCTTAAAAGCCTTGATATTAATCAATTAAATAAATATTAAACACAACTTAATAAATTATTTATGATAATTTAGGATATATGACCATCAGGGGGCACAAGATTGAGCACATTACAAATAAAAAGCCCTATATTTTTAATTTGTATTGTTGTGTTTATTTTGCTGCTATTTATGTAATATTATATGATGTTTTTGATATTTTATGACTATTTTATATTTACACTTTTAATAAGAAGGAGCCTGTGCTAAAGGGATATATAGTTTTAGCATGTTAATATTTTTTATTTCAGTGTTTTTATTTGTATTTAAATTTTGTTCTTTTTGCACACTGCAAAGTCAATTTAAAAACTCTTAACCTAATATTTTGTGGAGAAAAAAAAACATGTGGGGTGGGTTAGGGGGCCACATTCTGAACAGCGCCCCCAAAAATCTTAGACCGGCCCTGCTCTGACACAGAACCACATTTAAACTGGGGTTCATAATTTTATTTCACGTAATTTTAGAGAACATTAAATATTGATAAATGTTTGATGAAAGACGATGAAGAAGACAGGTTTTGTGTAGAAAACACTTTTATATTTTTTTTAGTTGTATTTTATTAAGTGCTTTTAAATGCGGCAGGGATGCTTTAAAATAAGTTATTATAGTTTTTTTGTTTTTTTCTGTGTTTGACACATTCTGTCTCCACATATCTTTTTTAAATCTCTCCAGCAGGAGTCACACGACCACAAAAAAAAAAAAAAAAAAAAAAAAAAAAGCGGAGAAACTCAAAGCGGAAGTGAGAGAAACGGAGCAGGAAAACTTTTTTTGGGGAGGGGGGAGAAGTTGGAGTCCCGGTTAGTGACACCGGCTTTACCGTGATGAAAAGAAACAACTTTCAAACTCCGAGTTTTAAAGTTTAACGGCGGGTTTGTCGCGGATTTATAATGGGACTCCCCACTTTGGAGTTCAGCGACTCTTTTTTAGACAGTCCGGATTTCAGGGAGCGTCTGAAATGTCACGAAATCGAGCTGGAGAGAACGAATAAATTCATCAAAGAGCTGATCAAAGATGGAAACATGCTCATCACCGCGCTGAAGAGTAAGCAGCCAGCAAATTCTACTTTCTACTCTGATTCCTCCTATTTATGCTAACCTGAGTATTTTAGGGAGTTATAAAATTTAAAGATTCACGTTTGCAGTTTATTTAGAGTCTGAATGGTAATATTCCTAAAGAAGCCTGCATTTTCCCTATTAGATGTGCAGTTGTTATTGTTGAAAAGCCTCAAACAGATCCAAAATCCGCACATTAACTATGAGAAGTTTCAGGACAGGACATTGATTGATTTATTACTTGTTTTTTTTTTTTTTTTTTTTTTTAATCTGTGTCTGCTTGCTTTTAGAAAAAGTTTGATGGTTTGATGAAACAAATATAATACCTGTTTTCATCCACGTGGAGATGATTATCATGGAATCTGCTTTAAATTCATCCCTTTAATGAAGGAAATTTCACTTTAAAGGACTTTAAAGTGACCAATCAGAAGACAGGCTGGCTTTAAAGGACCATACATGTGATTTTTGCATATTTAAGCCCAATAAATACTGCTCACATACGCGTTATGTTACTGACAAACATTTTCTAAAACATAAAACTGAAATTTAGTTTTCCTGTTATTTTGCCAAATTCTCTAATCTTTCAAAATCAAATGTTCAGGTGATACAAAGACCGTAAATTTAATGATTCGGCTGCTAACGTATCTCTGAATGTAGAAGGCACAGTCATTTTAAATTTTGCTGTAAAAGCCGTCTTCTCCTGGGACTATATTCCCTGGTGGAGGCATACATCGTCTGCTGTGCAGCTGCATGTTGAAATCGGTTAAAAAAAAATGACTTTGACAAAAAAAACTTAATAAACGTTGTGTTCACCATGATGGATTATTTATCTCAAGCATGTTTCGAATTTGTACAAGTTGATTTTTATAATGTACTGGAATGAACAGAAACCAATGGCAGTCTGGAGGGTAGGAAAAACAATTCTAAAATTTACCGCTAAAGTTGCATATTTTGTGAAATGCTTATGAGTAACGTAGCGTGTATGCGGGTTGTATATAATGGGCTTCAACATGCAAAATGCATTAAAAAGATATGACGGCAGGTCGTTGTCCTCTCAAATTCCTCTATAGTGATAAAGTACAACTTCCTGTTCTGCTATGTGATTGTGAGAGTTTGGTTTGTTTGAGTGTGAAACAAATGAGAAAGGTTATAAACATCTATAGTGCACAATGACTTTTAAATAATTTTAGTCTAACGTAGCTGTTCGACCATTTTGTTCTTCCCTAAAACAGTTTCCCTCTCATGATTTCATTGGATGGAAGTAAATTATTGAAAGTCCTTAACTTGGGACACCACAAAGGTTTATGACCCTTTATGACCTGCCATCAGTGGTGACATTACTGGAAGACCTTTGTTAATGGACCTTTTTTTTTTTTTTTNCCTTTTTTTTTTTTTTGAATAGTTTTCATCTCATGTTTCAAACTCGGTTATTGTACCATAATTCATCTTGTGTGCGGTCTGTGTGAAAAAAGCCCACTGAGCTGAGTTTGACTTTTATGTTAATACATCACCGGTAAAACGCTTCTGTACATTACATCGCTCTTTAGCTGCACTTTGCTGCTTCAGCACGTTACAGTTCCCTCAGCTGCTGCTGCTGTTAGAAAACATTTATTCATTTCGTCAGACCTCTTTGGTAAAATGAGAATTTGCCAATAAGACACTAATGTTTTATAAACTAGAAAAAGATAAAAAAAAAAAAAAATTGTTCTTTTTAGGCTGCGAGGATTTATAATTAAATGAGATTGACAAGATTTTATCAAAAATATTTGGCAGGAATGTTCTTGCGAAATCTAAATTAAGATTTAAGATAATATGAATAAACGTATTAATGAACATGCAAGTTATTCATCAGTTAGTCATCAATTATGCTATGTAGCTTTTCTGCATTGAATACATGGAGAAATACTGCAGTTCCTCCCCAGTAAACCGACTTTCTTGCGTCTCTGTTTGCAGCCTGATCATGATGAGTTTATTCTCCAACATTCCCAAATCCTCATAAATGTTAAACTTATTTGTTTTATGTTAGCCTGGATAATTTGTTCCAGCTGTTTGTGACATTAGCTTTGTATCTGCAGCTGCTGTAAATAGCTTTAGCTTATAGCGTTCACTTACTGCTCACACCTGCTGTAAACTACTGCTGACTCTTATTAAAGCCTCACTTTAGTCATTGAACAGACTAATTATCCCACTGTGAAAAAACCTCAGCTCCAAGCCATGATAAATTTAGGATGTGGTAGGTAAGTTTGTGTAGCTTGGCATGTATCCAGACTACGCCGCAAGTTACTGCCGTGTTATAAAAAAGTTACTGTATGTCGTGTTTGTAAAGTTTCGAGCAACTCTGTGGAAACTGTAAGGAAATCCAGAAAATTTAGAGCCAGTTAGTTAGTTAGTGTTACGTATTAGGGCTTAGTGATGTTTGCATTTTCACATTTTGATTTTGACTCAATAAGCAAACTGTTTTACTCGATCATTTAACATTTAAAAGACCATACAATCCAATTTGCATGTTTGAGCCTAATATATTAAATTTTCATACATGTTACGTTACTGACAATCATTTCCCAAAGGATAAAACCGTGTTTCAGCTTTACTGATATTTTGCAAAATCTCTAAATCTTTCAAAATCAAATATTCAACCGATACACCCACCTTAAAAATCCATGTTTCTCCTGTTACACAGCCTTATGAAGTTGTGGTCATTAAAATTTTTCCATAAACACAGGTCTTCTTTTGGGACTATATTCCCCAGTGGAGGCATACATTCACTCTGCGCTTTTTATTGCGCTTAAATGCTAAAATTACGTAATTTAAAAAAAAAACAAACAAACAAAAAAAAAACCTGAATACACGTCTTGTTGGTGATGATGGATTACCTATCCCAAGAACGTGTCAAGTATCAACAAGTTGATTTTAATAGCAGAATGAACTGAAACCAATGGAGGTCTGGAAGGTAGGAAAAACATTTTTAATTCACTGTTCCAGTAGTATGATTTGGGAAATTATTGTCAGTCACGTTATTTGTATGACAATTGAATATATTAGTCTCAAACATGCAAAATGGATGGTATGGTCCTTTAATCTCTTATAGTGTTAATGTTTCGTGGCTTTTTCATGATGGTAACTGTTAAATTTTGATGGACTTTTAATGTTTGAGTGTCAGATGCCTCTGAATGTTCTGGAACTTATGCAGACATTTATACAGTTCGGTCATACTCCTCTTAAACTCCAGCAGGGGGCAGCGACAGATACTCAGCCTCTGCCAAATGACCAACGTCGTATGGATTATTATTGTGATGGATTATTTATCTCAAGAATGTTTCAAGTTTCTACAAGTTGACTGTAATTGGCTGTCTGGAAGATAGAAAAAAACATCTAAAATGTACCGCTGACATAGTACATCAAAAATTGGAGTGTTGAAATTTCACGGTTAAACATTTCCGAGTTGATTTCAACTCCCAAAGATTCATTTTAACACCTTCAGAGTTAAATGTTGTTCAGTGTTGGAGTTATTTGGCAGAGTTGATCCATCAGTGTTAGCTCAACTCTGTAGAGATGGAATGAAACCCCGCCCACGCTTTTAAGTTCTTCGGTTGGAAATGTCAGCGCCGTTATCTTCGTCTCATGCAGTTTAAACGGTATTGTCCAGCATGTAAACAGCATCGGTTCCTAACATATGCAGGTTTTCGGAAGCACCTGAATCGTGTTCATAGCATTATTTCTATTGGCTCAATAACTCCCCATTGTTTCTGTTCTGTATTCAGATTTGTAAGTTGGTTTTCAAATTTCTTACATAACGGACTGGAAAGGAGAAAAGGCAAAATAAACAAGTTGTTTATGAAAATTATTTTGTCTGCTGGAGTTCATTTCACAGGCGGCTCGGTGTTAGCACTGCTGCCTCACAGCAAGAAGACAGACCAGGTCCTAGTAAAACATGTAACTCTGAACACTTATTTTTCCTAATCCCTTTTAGTGTGATTTTAACACTGTGTTATGAGTTAAAGAAGGAACTCTGGCACAATGTTAAATGTTCAACTATTTTGAAAATGATAATTTAGAGAGTGTGGAACTAAATAAACCCTGAAAAAGTGTTGAAATCAACTCTGAGAGTTAATTCAACGCTGGACTTTTTGCTGTGTATATTTTGGTAAATGGTTGTCAGTAACGTGTATGCAGGTTGTATGTTTTAGCCTCGACAAACAAGAATCTTCTTGACACAGGAAGGAGTATGCAGGACATGGAATGTATGTTTCTTTACCTTTGAAGATGCAAGAAATCCTTACAAAATAATTCCTCTGCTGAGGAATGCTGGAGCTCTGGTGCAGACGGGAGCTTAATGTGTCCACATCAGAGCAAGCGAGCTATCATAAATGAATCCACCATTAGCAGATATAGAAAAATAATTCCGTTCTGGCAGCAGTAACCTTAGCAACATAAGAGCACGACTCAACTGAACACAATTACTACAGGCTGTGGTATGGTACAAGTAACAGCAGAGGTACAATACTATCTGTCTGTCTGTGGCACCAACATCTCTATAACCCGACACTGTATGAAGTTGAAATTTGGCAGGTTTTTTGCTCAGACCCAAGGATGTGCAATGTTGTGTGTGAAGTTGTTTGGATAAGCGGTTCTCGACTTGAGCTGTGCTGGTAAAAAGTAGTCCATGTGGCAGGATACACTCCGGGCACGGCAGAATATGCTCCAGTCCAGTAGCATGGTCTCAACTCGACCCCATACAGCAAAACTAGCTCATGAGGATGTACAGAACTAAATGATGGCAGGCTGCGGAGCACACCAAGTCTGGCCTGGTCCGAACAGGCACGTTTTCAATGGGCACTGCACTAGTTAATGTAATTTACATTACGATAATATGGGCTCAAACATGCAATATTGCTCATATCGTCCTTAAATTTGAGGTACACCGAGCATTTTCACTCGTCATTTACCTTTAAAATGCTCGAGTCCTGTTTCTTTTAAGAAAATTCATGAATCATGGAAGCATCTAATTATGAGGCTTACCAAAGGCACCCTGAGTAGCTGGAAGACAGCCTATTATTATGTTAGCTTACTGTATGTCTCACATCTGATCAGCAGCTACAGAGCGGCAGAATCCCTCCCTGGGATTTATCCAGTAATGATGGGTCGACACGCACGGCGTTGTTATTACAAAAACTACAGCATTTTAGCAAGCCGGTAAACAGCATCTTAACAACATCTCCAACCGCGCCTGCATCATTGTTTTGCACCTCAACACAACTATAATTAGTGACTGTTATTAAATCAATACGTGGGCTTCCTGTCAAAAGCAATTTCACCAAAAAGCTTTGGGAACCCGGCGTGTTTGTTTGTCTGAGGACACATGATGCTCCCAAGGCTCAGCCACAGGAAGTGTCCTTTAAATATGCTTGTATAACCATCCCCCATCCTCCTTCAGATAGCATTTGGCCTGACATCACACTGCTTTGGTGTGTGTGGGTGTGTGTGTGTGTGTGTTGAGCTGTGACTGTGAGGCAGGCTGTGTGTTGCAGGATTACACCATTTCTAATGTTGCTGCTGCTTTGATGAATTTGAATTCGTGTCAAAATGAAATACAGGACAACAAAATGTGACTTGTTTAGCAATAAAGCAGCAGCGTCATAAAGCGTTAGCAGCCCAGGCGTTAGCATTAGCCCGAGAGGGACCGTGCTGTTTTTGTGGACAGATTTTGATAAAAGGATTAGACGCTGTGTTCCTAAAAGCTGCTTCCCTTCAGACTGTGCAGGGAAAATGTGTTCGACTCCCGATTGAGCTCTGTTGTGAAGTAGCTCTGTCAGTCACAGTGATTGTCACACTGTGTGCACTATTCTCGTGCCCAGTCAGGCTCTGATGCTTTGGTTGCTTCTTTAGTTAAGACTCACGTGCTCAGAATGCAGTTATTCTCTTCAGCTAAACCCTCTGGACCCCAAAACCCTCCAGTGAAAGGCATATTTTCTTTAAACAATCGCCAAAGTTACACCATTTGTCATCGCCAGAAACTTTAAAAATCAAAATTATTGTTGGGTTTTCAAATTTCCAACACTCCTTGAACTAACCATGTGCGCCTAACACTTCCGTAAGGAAACATAACCAAATCTAAGCTTAGAGTAGTGATATTTCCTCAAAATCACTTTATTATAAATGTCTCATTTAAAAATTCGCTAAAAATAAACCCTTTGTACAATCCAAATTCTGTAAAAAAAAAAACAACAAATTCTGCATTTTTCACTGCAACTAGCAAGCCTGGAGCGCCTCTGGTCTCTTTAATAGTCACGTGACAACAATTCAGTGAGTCATTGGCTGAATGCAGACTGCAGCAGGCACATTAAGCCTATTGTTTATAAAGATTATAGGTTGTAAAAATGTAAATAGTTCAGTATGTATAGTCCCTTTTTTTAAATTTTTATTTTTTTATTTTTCCAGTATTGGTAACACTTGTGGGCACTTGGATAAATGTTGTAGATTACATCGTTTTTCAATTTTTNGAAAAATGTTGTATATATAGATTACATCTTTTTTCAATTTTTTAAAGTAAATTATCAAAGAAATTCAACTTAAATTTTTTTCTTTTTTTATGATTTATGACATTATAACTGTGTTATACTGCACAAAAGACATTTTTGAGTTCTTCCTACATATAGCCATGATTGTGCTGCTTCCATAGAGGTGCAGGACTTGCAGCTACAGTGAAAAATGAGCCACAGTGAGTAAAAATGTGACAGGAGCAAAAACCGCCCAGAACGTGCTTGGTGTCCAGAGGGCTAGGCGTGCTTCTAATGAAATGCCATGTCATCCCAAGCCAAAGAAACTTACCAAATATCTTAAACCTGATTCATCAATATTTTTATGTCACCGTGGAAGGAAAAAATTCTGTGGACGTGAACTTGTTGCTTGTTGCTTTTGGCTGTGCAGCCTCCAGACCTCGTATAGTTTCCTCTTAATGTTTCTCACCAACCCCTGCTGGAAAACAAGTATTCCTCTCTTTTTTTCAGCTTATTTGCTGGAAGTGTAGGTAAATGTTTCCACCAAATCAGCTCTGATAAACCATCTGTGTGGCTTATTCTGATTTTTAGATTCTTATCTGATTACATTTTTGCATAAATATATCAATTTACAATTGCATAATCTAGGTGTGTTTTACTGATTTCAATCTAATAATGAGGTTTACACAGTGTTTGAAAAAATCAATTTATTGCCTCTCGTAATCAAAGTTTTGACAGAGAAATGAGTAATGAAATGTATCTGGCATAGTGAGATTTATTTAATGGCCTCGTTTTTCTTTTGTTGCTGCCGTTTCTTTCAGCTTCACAATAAAAAATGCAGATCTTCTCCATTGTCTCCATCATTGTTCATTGAGTGATTTCAACGTATAGGTGTTAATGTGTTCCGGTGTAGATTTATGTTTTGGTGCTCACATTGCCCCCTGCTGGATAGAATATTTAATCTCACTGATTTAAAGGACCATACTGTCCATTTATGTTACGTTACTGACAATCATTTCCCAAAGGATAAAACTGTACTTCAGCTTTCCTGATATTTTGCAAAATCTCTTAATCTTTCAAAATCAAATATTCAAGTGATACACCCACCTTAAAAATCCATGTTGCTCCTGCTAATAGTTACACAAAATTATAAAGTCATGGTTGTTTAAATTTTTTGATAAACGCAGGTCTTCTTTTGGGACTATATTCCCCGGTGGANAAAGTCATGGTTGTTTAAATTTTTTGATAAACGCAGGTCTTCTTTTGGGACTATATTCCCCGGTGGAAACACACCAGGGAATATAGTTCTGATTTACTGTATATATACATACATAGATTAATGAATTGAAACCAATGGTGGTCTGGAAGGTAGGAAAAACATTTTTAATTAATCTTTGAACTAAAGCCATTTCCCAAAGTATGCTTTGGGAAATGTGTATGAAAATTGAATATATTAGGCTCAAAAATGCAAAATGGATGGTATGGTCCTTTAAAGTAATCATTCAAGTGTGTGAGCAACATGGTTCGCTGTGGCCAGAAGCGTTTCAGAGTTAATGTCACGTATAAACCTGCAGGCATTTGTTTGCTGAAATGTTAGCCAATGATTAATGCAGCTTTAATATTAACAGTGATGAAGTTAGTTATGCTACATGTTGTTTTTTCCAAGACAAGACTGAGCCACCATGAATCATCTTCGTGCTTTTACTTTGGAACTTTCAGACAATCAGGCTCTGGTGCTCACTTGGCCAACTTGTGTGTGTTATACATTCTTATGATAAATTGAAATATTGCGTGAGGTAAGCGAGTATATTTCTACACGTGCTAAAGTAAGAATTTGGATTGCACATTGGAATTGTCAGTGCCTGAGCATACGGACTGCCAACTTTTATTGGAGCATGTTTGGGGAATAGAAGGTTTAAATTTGTTTCACACACACACCTCTTTTATCTTAATTCTTGGAAGTGAGTTCGGGCTTAATGCACTTGCCTTGAAGAAAGTAACAAGGCTTCTCATAAAATAGGAGCTTTGTGAAAATTGCCATTGCAGTAAATACTAGAATTTTGAGATCAGGACTTCTTTACTGAGTTCTGTCTGATTCAGGCAGAGCTGAGTTCATCTCTGTCAAAGCCTGTGTGAGATGTTTTATCTGTGTCTTCACCCTTCTGAAAAAAATCTGTCTCAGTGCAGCGTAACAGCTGTAGACGCTGATAGATGGCGCAGGCCGGCCTGCCTGGCATTTTTCATTACGGCAGAAGTGAAGGACTAATAACTGACCTTTTTCTTGAGAGTTTAAGAAAAGCTTGTTGCTTTGTTTCAGCTTCACATCAAAAGACACAAAGCTCATATCTTCAATCTATGCACATAGCTGAAAACAATGCTGCTTACAGAATAATAATGGATGCAGAGGCGTGTCATCATGCTCCGTCATTAACGATCTGTCTTGTGACATATTTAGACAGCCTTTATTTGTGAAAAAAACAAAAAAAAAAAAAAAANAAAAAAAAAAAAAAACAAAGAGGCTCTGTTGTTAAAGTTGACATATCTTTCTGGGGTGGAATTTAGTATAATCTGCATGTTTGCAGAGTTTAAGATGCCTTCAGTAAAAGAAGAATCAGCTTAATTACAAAGAACTTTGCAATTTAGTGTTCATTTGTTTTATTATTTGACAGTCTCTTAGTCAGTCGTTAAAGCTTAAATATAAATACATTACTGTAAATACCTCATTTTAGATAACTGTAAACCATGCTCAGATGCAAAGCAAAGGTTAGAAGCAACAGAATTCATGCAAATTTAATGGAAAGGTGTGAATGGACACACATGGATGCANCACACACACACACACACACACACACACACACACACACACACAACCCACACACAACCCACACAAACAGACTCACTACAAACATACATGCATGCAGAGTCAGAGCCTGGAGCTAATGTTTTTAGCTTGTTAGCTAACATTTGTCCTGTCAGTCCATTGGCTGTTTGTGGCAATGCAACCTGCAAGACACTAACGGTCAAATACATGAATAAAACAAAGAAAAAGTTCACTTTTTTGTTCGGTGTGAACACACCCTGAGGCTTGATTTATGGATTGTTTGAAAGTACAGCTTGGACTGACTTTGTTAGGATATTCCCCCCTTCCAGGTACGGATCATGCCAGAAAAAAAAGCAAATTTAGTTCTAAGTCTGATGGCATCATGCTGTGAAAACCACCATTTAACAGTTTCCCAAAGAACCTTTTTGATAACAACGATCTGAACATACAAAAGTTTAAAATCATGTCATTTCAGGAGTTCCTGCTATTTTATTCATATTTTTTTTAAAAAATAGCATTTTTTATTATATGAAAAAAACACTAAAATGTAACACTAAAACTAAATATTTTAACTAAATATTAACTAAAACACTAAATATTTTAAGATGTTTTATTTAGTCTTTCAACTTTTTCAAATGATAAATAACAGTGTTTTAGTGAGATTTAATCTCTGCTTTGTAAATATTCAGCGTCAGTTTCTAGAGCATCAGCGAATAATCTAGAATTTCTTAATAATCTCTGGAACCACATACAGCTTCTCTACATGAATCTGGAATCATCTACAACTCATGTCAGGATTCTGGACAATTCTAAAATGTCTTAAGTTTTACAGCTTCTTGCTAATTATTTTAAACCTGTAGATGCAAAATACTAACAGACATATAGAATCATTTTATATGAAACAAATTAGTTTTACATGACTGGAAACATTGATTCTGTGTGAAAATGTATTTATTTTCATTGATTGATATTACTGATTCTATGTGAAAATTCAGAATTTTTTAATTCTTTAATTTTGCTTCTGTTAACTTATCCTTATTTTTATTTTATTTTATTTTTTAAGGAGCACAGTCTGGGAACCTACCACAAAAAGCAGTTCACTGTTGTTGTACTTCTGTGATGCACATGACAAATAAAACTTTGAAACTTTGACTCCTAACTTTTCAGCAGTCGTGCAGTTTAAAATCAGCACGAGGCTTCGCTGCGTCACTGCATCCCAGAACATCTGTCCTGCTGTTGCCTCCTTTCATTTTTTTTATTCTGGCATACCTGGACTTTGCTGAATTTTTTTTTTTCTTTAGCAAGTCTCGCTTGAAGTTCATCTGCTACGACAACAGCAGATTTTTTTAATTTAAATGTTTATTTGGATAGGGACTGATGCAGAGACAGGTCATTCATAGAATAAACTAATGCTGCACATCATAGCATTTTTAGCTAAGGCTAGTTTGCAAAGCTTGTCCCTATTTGGGCTTTTACAGAGGAATATAATCCACAGTACAATACAACATTAGAATGGTTATAAAACAAAATACATACTTATGCAAATGAGCAGGGTAAACAATAAAACAAAACAATAAAACAAATACATGCAGCATAATATTAATATACAATACAAATACTTACACACTGTCCATCATTAAAACCCGCTAAAATACAATCACACTCACATAATTTATAAAAATAAATAAATAAAATATAAAATTCTTAGAGCTATGCCAGACTGAGGGCACCTGATGACCCATGATTACACTGTTGAGCATTCTTCAAATGCTGTTTCAACTTAGATTTGAAATGATCCCAATTATGATCCTGTTTAACCTCCACAGGTAAAAAGTTCCAGATTTTGTCTGTCCAAAGGAGGTTTTGCGAAACGGAACTTTACAATACAATTTACGATCGTGAGAGTTATTAGCTGAGGCTTTGCTTTAAGTAGCATCTGCTGGTGGGAAACGTTCAGTATGCTCCCGGAGCTCCGATCGAACGTCTGGTTGGCTCTCAGACAGCTTTACACTTCCTCCCCTGCTGGGTGGCTGACAGGCGAACGTTATCATAAGCAGGCGGATGAGGCTTTACCTGAAGGGTTGCCNCCCCCCCCCCCCGTTACTTTCCCTCCAAATGGAATCAAAGTGGCAGATTGCACCCTACTGTTGCATCAAAGAGATCCTCTGTCTGTGGTTAAGCAGGGTGCAGAGGAGCGTTCCCCTTTGAAGACCTTCTCATCTCAGATCAGCCGCGGCTTTCTGACAAGACAAAGTGGCTGCGCTGCTTCTCACTCTGAGGTTGTGATGTACGGGCGATGCACTCTTCATGCCTATAGTAGCCTTTGTTGCAGGGTGTATTGCTTTTGTTTGCCTCGCCAAATATCAAAGAGTGGATGTAACTTGTGAATACTGAAGTGAAAATGTATTTATCCTGGGTGTTGTAAGTATTTTGGAGTAAGTGTAAATGATGACTTCTTTTCTTGTGCTTTCTTGCTTTTACGGAACACATTTATACCTTTGGGGTGAGGTTTTAAAACATTTTTTTGCACCACTTTAAGCTCCTTGACATGCACCCCTTTCTGGTAATTTCCTGGCAATTTACAGCGCTGGCCAAAAATATTGCACCCGCTGTATTTTTGTGTAAACTTTTCTTTCTGAGTTAAAATACTACTCCAAACACAACTAAATTTATTTTTTTAGTGTGTTTGGGTAAATACAACTGAAAAAAAAAGCCAATAGTTGTTAATAGTGTTAAGATTTGAAGAAGAATACCAATATTAGTTGAGATCAAAGGAAGTTAAAACATCTTCTTTGAGGTAGGGTCAGAGGTCAGATGGTTTTCATGTGTTTTCACTGACTTGTAGAAATATTATAGTCATATTACCTACTCTGAAATCCACATTTAAGTCTAAAGAATGATTTTTGTTGTATTTTGAGTGGTACTTTGGTAAAGTTTACACAAAAATACAGGGAGCCACATACGTTTGAATACCTTTGGCCAGCGCTGTATGCTTGCACAGCTACGTCACCAGGTTCATACTGCCGCACAAAAATGACGGTTATTGTTGTTATTCTTGTACTATGTGGCTCACATTTTAGTTAAATCTGCACGTGTGGCAGTTTAGGACCTAAACGGTGTTCATACTGGTGTCGGATACGTGTTACGTACAAACATGAAGGTGAACCATCAACACAAAAAAATCAGAATTGAGCATTAAGGCCTAAATGAGAACATAGCCTTAGTATATTTTGAGACCAATTCTGAGATGAACATAGCGCTGATATGACCAATTGAATAATCTAGTAGTCAATCAACAGAGGAAGAAAAAAAAGCCAAATAATTTGGTTTTTATCTGGTTTGCTTTTCTCCATTTCATGTTTTTGTAAATTGAAAATGTTTTATGTTGGTCAAACAAGATAAAGAGTATGAAGACGTCACTTCAGCACTACATGATGGAAAAATGACATCGTATTTCACATTTTCTAATCTAAACTATTAAAAGATTTATTGTTTGGTAATTAGTTTGATTAAAAGTACAATCAATAGGTCACCTGATGATGAAAATTAGAATTAGTTGCAGCCATAATTGATCATCAAGTTGATGACCCATCTGATAAATTTTTTTTTTTTTTTTTTTTTNAAAAAAATATTAAACCCCTAAAACATAAGACAATAAATAACCCGCTCCAAGCATTAAATAACATCAAAGTTCATGAATATGTGGATAACTCAGTTTGGGTAAAACGTTAGACCCTTATAACCCCAGGCTGATGATTTGTGGACTCATAACCCAAAACTATGGGAATCTGTAGAGTTTATGCCCTTAAAAATAATTTATGTCCTGATAAATGCGCAACTGGAGCTGTTTGCAACGAAACGGCAGATTTTTCTGCAGCGTCGTCTGTGTTTTGTCAGAGGTTGTCAGTCGATGGAATGCAGTATGTGGTTGCCCTGGAGACGAGATAAAGGGTTCACCCAGGGGACTGTGCTGCATGGTAACTGACAGCCATGTTTTCTGTTACATCTCACACACACACACACACACACACCAGCCACTAACTGGGCTAGTTACTGTGTGTTTAAGAGCTCCACACATAAATTAAAGCCACACTACAACTATTGTTTGGTCTGTTAGCACTTCCTGTTTCCTGCTATGTGAAGAATATTTAAGCAGGTGAATTTGCATGCAAGGTGAAACGCGTTCAGTGAACATAATAAAATTAGAAGGCACTATTTTAAACTGTCAGTGAAAATAGTGAATTAATGAGTTAAAACTTCAAAAAATCTGTCTTTTTCCCCCTTTTTAATTTTTTTTCTGTCATTCTGGCTCCAGAAGCTGTTTCTTTTCTGCTTCCAGCGTTACACTTCATGACATAAATAAATCAATCAGTAAATATCAAAATTATGCTTCTTTTCTTTTATTACATCCCTGAAAAGCACTGCTTTTTTTTTTTTTTTTTTTTTTTTTTTTTTTTAACTGCAGCAAATTCCTATTCTGCCAGAAGAGATGAGGAAGACTGAGTGTACTCCTTCCTTCCTTCTTTCCTTCCTTCCTACCTTTCTGTATAGAAGCTAATCTGGCCTCTCTTGCTGCTGCTTTATGGCCACCACACTGCAGCAATAACACCTATGTTATTGCTGCGCTACCTAACAATGAGGTGTGATTTACTGTCGTCGTGTTATGGCGAGTAATGACCACCTGCACAACTACAATGAGCATCATGAACATCAACACTGGAGCACCGTGATCATAGTACACACCTCAGTCCTCTCTTTGTTGTCAAAACAGAGGTATTTCCTGGCAAAGAATTCTTACGTGTCAATTTAAAAAAAAAAAAAGGAATTCTTTCAGCATAAAATATGTTCTGTTTGAATAACTAGCAGTACGATATAATTGAACGTCAAGAATCAGGTTGGATTTGTGTTTGTAAAGTCGGATTCAGACAGATTTTAGTCTTGAGTTTTCCACTCACCGACATTCCCAGTTTTTGGATAAAAGCTCCATATCAGAGTAAATCTGCTTTCATTCCCGTGAGCAGTTGTGTGAAGATAAATATTATAAAATACATACTGTACACAGAGTTGGGTAGTAATGCGTTCCATTTACTTTGTTACATTTACTTAAGTAACTTTTTTCACAATATTGTACTTTACTGAGTAGTTTTATTGCAGATTACTTTTAACTCAAACTTGAGTATATTTATGAAGAAAAAAATATACTTTTACTCCATTACATTTGGCGTTACTTTTGATTTCACTGTTTGAATTCAGTCATGTTCAGTTTTTCTCTCATTGTCTGCTGAAGCAGACAATGAGAGAAAAAGTAGCCACTCCCCTAACCTCCATTGCCATGGTTTCAGCCAGAGCAGAACAGTCATGGTGGAATCAACAGTGGGAGGTTTAGAAGAAGCACATCCTTGCAACACTTTCAAACTCTGTTTTCTTTTCAGTCTACCAAAACCAATAGCATTACTATAATGCGTTATAAACTGTCACAAACCATAATGCGTTGCGTCTTTGTCTACCTAAAAATGTGACATTTGAGGAAACGTGGCGGTAAGCTGCAATGTTAGCTACTTAACTAGCTGCTGCTGCTAATGCTAACTCAAGTTTTCCTGTTCTATTCTGAGTAAATTCATGAAGCTAACCTAGCTAACTGTCTTAACTAGCTGCTGCTGCTAATGCTAACTCAAGCTTTCCTGTTCTATATTGAGTAAATTCATGAAGCTAACTTAGCTAACTCTCTCAACTAGCTGCTGCTGCTGCTAATGCTAACTCAAGTTTTCCTGTTCTATTCTGAGTAAATTCATGAAGCTAACCTAGCTAACTGTCTTGGGGCCAGGCCAGAATTGTCATAATTTGTTATGTGGTAAATATTTGATTTATTACTGTCTGCTGTTTCTTTATATGATATGATTTGATTGTATTGGAAGCTACATATGGCTACTTTGCTTCTTTTTTTTTTCCTCAGACGAGCACTTTATAGCTTGTTGATTATTCAAAAGAACAAGCTTGATCAAAGTTACTCACTACTCAAGTAATCTTTTTAANTAGCTTGTTGATTATTCAAAAGAACAAGCTTGATCAAAGTTACTCACTACTCAAGTAATCTTTTTAACAGATACTTTTTACTCAAGTAATTATTTTGGTGACTACTCTTACTTATACTTGAGTTACTGTTATAAAGTAACAATACTTTCCCTTGAGTACAGTTTCTGGAGACTCTGCCGCCTGTACATATGATTTCTTGCATGTATTTCTGTGACTAAACATAGTTTGGAGATCAGACAGGTCTGGGATTCCTCCTGGTGAAAGATCTTATAATGTATGACGACCTGTTGCTCATCATTCATGTAGTTTGCAAACCACAATGACTTTAAGATACCAGATTACAAGACAGAAAGTCGTGTGTCAACTGTGCAGCAATCTGACAATTTAGAAAAGTGTGTGACAGTAAACACGTGTAAATATTTGTGTTTCATTTACCTAGCAGCGATGAAGCCACACTTTCCTTCATCTTCTCTTTAAAGTGTCCAAACTAACTTCTGTTATGATTATGATCTAATTATGATTATGAAAGATGCAATTCCCCATTTTCTTAACATACCCAGGTATTTCAACTACTACATTTTGCTTGAGTTAGAAAATGTTGTAAGGCCAAAAAATTAATTTCCAGCACCGAAAGCTACATGAAATCTGTGCTCAGGGTTAAAAAGTTTGTAAAGAAAAAACTTATTGAATCAGTAGACTGTGTATTGGAATGTAAATTGCACATAAGCAGTGACATATTAACCAAGATAGCACAACTTGAAAACAGAAGGTTGTTTCCTCCTAAATGTTGGAATGTGTTAAACTGATTATATCTTGGCCACCTGCCTATTGTTAACAGATTTAAGCTGTTCATTTATCTTGATTTGTACTGTTTCTCTTCTATTTATCTTTGCTACTTGGTGTTGCAGTAACTTTTAGTGAATTGGTTTCTTTTGCAAATTATGCTTTAACGTTTGCAGTACTCAGATATGAAGCTGGTATAATGAGCAAAGGGATAAAATCAGTTGTGGCCAGTCTTAAACTTAATAACTACTGCATGTTTTTCAGGTTTAATTTGAGCATCATCCTTATTAAAACATAATAAATATACTAAATGTAAATATAGTTAATAGTAAATAGTTATTCATGCATGCATTTACAGTATTTGCAGCAGTTTTGAAGCAGCAACATGATGTCAGCAGCTGTATCATATAGGCAACCTATTTCTTTAAGCTGTTTAATGATGGTCGGGGCAACGCCTGAAGTCATTACTTAAACCAGTTTTCTGCATTAAATTAGAGTGGTGATACAAGAGGAAGGTGCCTTCCAGCCAGCTCGAATCTAGTATTTCCCAGGGCCATGATTTAAGTGTTGACTGAAGACTGGCCACAGCTAAAGGGGTATCTGTTGCGTTTGCATACAAACCTAATTAGCATCTTGATTTGAAAGTAATCTCATCTCTTTGGTTTCCTAGTTAATCAGGGGATGTGTTCACAAAACATCTTAAGGCTAAAACTGGCTCCGAACTGGTCAGTGTCGGAGGAAGTTCTAAATGTGGCCAACTTTTGGTCTTAAGAGTAATTCCTCAAAAGCATTTTAGCACTAAAATGAGCTTAACATGTAGCATTTAGCATTTAATCATTTATTAGTTCTCTTTTAATGAAGCTAGGCTAGCAGTTTGGTACCAGTTCCTGGTTCCAGTCTTTGTGCTAAGCTAGGCTAAACACATCCTGAACCTGATTCTGACTCTGAGGAAGACAAAAACATTTCACTAAATGTCAGTGTCCACATCATCATCATCATCATCATCATCATCACCACCATCATGATGTATGTAGCTTTTGAATTCTTAGAGTCCCTGTCTGATAGTTCTTTCATCTTCTGTTCAAACTGACTTTCTAGTTCCAATTGCTTTTTCTTCTTATAGGACGAGTATTATATTATTTTTCCTCTGATTACTGCTTTGCCTGTTTCCCATAATCTGGGTGTTGTGGTCTCTGCAGTCATTCATTTCTATAAAGGATGCCGTGATGATGTCTGTAGCACCCATGGTAGTGGCATACAGCAGTGTGGGGCATGCAGGGGGTAACGGCCTCAGATTTCATTGGCATCAATGTCTTAACAGTGCAGCAGCCACAACCAGTGTAAGTAATATTGCTGCTCTGCACTGCCAGGCCCTATCTGGTCTTGTGCAGTTGTCCAGGATTTGCTAAGGTGCATTCTGGGAAGGTAGAGCATCCTGGAACTGAAAGATGATGCAGAGTCTGAGCTGCATGTCGTACATGCTGTATTTCTGGGACAGAAGTGTGCATCTTGGCATTCATTGTTCTTGCACATTCATTGCTATTGCGCCTGACAACAACCAGTTATCTTTGTTTCTTGTGAGATCCAGGACAACTCTGCATTATGGGAGGCTCCTCAGCTCCGCCGGGATCACAAATGTCACGGTTTGGTCTTTTTCTAGCCCTCATATATCAGCCACATAGATTTTTCCACTTCATGTGACAGGAATGTTCCTCAGACCTCAGAGTACAGGTTATCTCCTGGCAGCCATTTGGCAGTCTTTATAATCCCTCACAGAAGAATCGTATAGGAGCCAGTACTTCTCCCAGCTTCTGCCACTCACTCGTCAAAGTTGCTCGCGTTGTTTGTGTTTTTTGCTTGGCCAATCGTCGATGAAGCCGCATTTATGACATCTGTCCATATTGTTTCAAGGTTTGTGCAGTGCGTGACCTCACGATCGACCCTCAAACCACGAACGCACGTTTTTCCTGTGTCCTCTGTCGCATCTGCATCCAAGATTTCTTTATTGTTGTCATATCAATACAATAAAATTACCTTAGCAGCAATCTGTGTAAGATGCAAAAAAAAAAAAAGATACCTAACATTAAAGATACACAAAAGAAGATAAATAAAAGGTGTTATAAAGAAAGTGCGTACAAAGATAAAAAGGTGCATAAAAAAGAGAGTCTCTAAAAAAACAGATAAATGTACAAAAATTGGAGGTTTATACCATCAGTTTCTGAAGGATTTAACAAGATTGACCTTTTCAGAAGTTTTAGATATATTTGCAAACATTTTGAGGGAGTGGACCTTGTCATGTATCTGTCATCTGTGGGTATAATTACACGCTACATCAAAGAATACATGCCCTCTCTAGATGTCACGTCATTTAATAATTCCTCTAAAATTAACACCAGCTAGGAAAAATAAAAACCTGACTTCATCCTTCGCTGGACTACCCAGCTTAGTTGGTGCTACAGATGCAACATATTTAAAAAAAAATAAATAAAAAAAGCACAATCAAAAGATGAAGACATAATAAATAGAATTTTCATCAAAGCACAGGTGGTTGATGAACACTAAAGTACGCCTGAGAGCATCCAGGCTGTGAGGCATCCTGTCTGCTTTATGTCTCTTTTTATCTTTTTGTAATGTTACCCCCTCCCCCACTGTTTTAAGATATATTTGCCCTACAAACAGCTTCATTCTGGATAAGGTATCATTATGATCAATTCATCAAAACAGACCGGTCCCCCTCTAACCAATTAGCAAATCAGCGTATTCATAAAACATGACATCATCCATTTCCATCCTTCGCATTAGCTTGGGAGTTTATTATTTTCTCTAATTTTATCATATAATTTAGCAGGGAATATGGATTAAACATTGTGAAACTTCACATCTACAGAAGTGCATCCAGTAAGACAAACCCAGAAGTCCTGAACCGCCCTGAAAAGCTCCCGAAAAGCTGATTGGTCCTTTACTTCTGTAACACATGATACACGCACAAAGTATGAGGCTGTTGATTGTTTGGTTAGCGTCCATGTTTTGTGGTCTGTGTATTTTGCCAGCTAATGCTGCGTTCACAGACCTCGGAAGTCGAATTTTTCCCAGTTGGAAGCTCCAACTTCCAACCTCAAACTGTTCCAGCAAAATGTAATCAAAACAGCATAGCTGAACACCAATAAATACTGTAAAATTAATTAAACTTCATAATAAATGCTAAAGAAAGTAAAGTTAGACTACAGGACTGTTTGGTTGTGTTGTTTTACAATGATATTAATCACAGTGGGTATTAAACTTTGTGCAGAAAATTAATATTTGGAAATTATTTACACTTACGTATCAATGGCAGACAGTTATTATACAAAATAGATAGTTAACTTGGAGATATATTCTGACCTTTTTCTTTCAATTTCACGCAAGAAAAAAATACTTTATTCGCCTTTTAGCTGATCATTTCCATTCACAAAGCTCGTTTCCACGGCGCCACCATGTTGAGTGACGTCATACTCAGTAAGTCGGGGTTCATAATTTTGTCCTACTTTCCCAGCCGGAGCTCCAACTTAAAGTACCGTTCCAACACATTTTTCCAAGTAGGAAGTTGGAAAAACCTGAGTTCCTAGGTCTGTCGAACGCAGCATAAGGCTTGATGCAGCTGGCCAATCAGAACAGAGTGGCCTTTTTTTTTTTTTGGGAAGGGGCCTTAAAGAGACAGCACCTGTTTCCACTCAGTGTGCACTGCTGAATAGGGTTGGCGTGTTTTGCACACATTAAAGCATTGCAGATGTTTTAAATAGACTCCTAAATGAAAGTAAGAACATGGAGATGTGTGTAATATGCCTCCTTGAAATTTAACATTCGGTCTTTACAAAATCTTCAAAAAATCTATAGTCAGTCAGCTGTAATGAAATACCAGTATATCATACAAGCTGGATTTCTTTTTTCTTTTTTTTTTTTTTTTTANAAAAAAAAAAAAAAACATGACTAAGGTATGGGTGCCTTAGTCTTACTGCCAAGCAGTATGGGTGTGGTTCTAACACATTATCTTGGAGAATAATACTATACTATTTTATTATCTTTATTACTTTATTTTTTATGTTTTGGTGACTCAGGGAACAGTGCTACTAAAAGTTCTAAAAGTTTATTGTGTGAGCTTTGAACCTTCTGAAATTCAGAGCTAAAGGGTCATCCATTATTGATGGTCCTGTGAGCCCGTCCAGACAACTGCAGCTACCTGTTGATCTCAAATCAGCAGCTTTCGAGTCAAAGCAGGAATGATAGGAGCACAGCATAAAACACAATATGTCTTCTGGAAAGTTCCTCAAAGTGGCACTCAGGACAGCTTCTGAGACGTTTTTAACTTTTCAGAAACTCTCATTCAAGAGAGCAAAGGTGACTGCAAATGCCCCAAAATTGGTGGTTTCTCTACCAGCCGTCAATAAATAAAAATGTCTTTCCTTGCCGTCCTCCTGCTGCGATTAACAGAAAAGCAATGTAATACAATGCTTGTTGTTGGGTAAAGAAGCAGAAGCTCATTTCCAAATACTACATGGTTCTTTTTTTATCAAACTCTGAGCAATTTATGCTTCTGGGGAGATGAGTGCATTGATTTTTGCGGTGCTTTTAAGGGCTGTTTTTACTTTGGGATGTTAGATAAACTGATTGTCACAGTAGGAGATGTATAAGTTGCACAGTTAAATGGACCACATAGGAGGGTTTGTCTAATAATGGTAGTTTTGAAATTACAAACACTGAAAATCAATCATCAGGTTTTTAATTTTCTAGTGTTCTAGTTTTATTTTTATTTCCAAAATGTAGTGTGCACTAAACCGACAATTCCTATGTATTTAAGTGACAGAAAATAATGTGTAATGATTCATTATGTTGTTAATTAGGTTATTTTTTTTAGATGCCCTTAAAGAGCATGCTAAAGCACATTGTAGACATTAAAATGGAACTCATCACACAACGTGGAGGGCATACAACACTTCTCTGTGTGGAATTTTAAAGAAATAATCAGTGTTTCTTCCAAACTGGTTTCTGAGGGACTAATAATCCATTACATGCATTTGTCACTTTAATAATGCAGTTAGTTTGTTTTAACTCATTTCATAAGAAGGGGCATGATGCTATAGAGAATATAGTAATTAGTTTCAGCAAAATGATGATAATGCACATCATTATACATGCAGCTCAATTTAAAATGTGACAACTGCTGTTGATCTACATGTGTGCATTTCTTCTTTGCTTCTATTACTTTCACGCTTCTTTGAATTGTAGACATGGCTGTGATCTAGAGAAGACAGAAACAGAGAAGCAATTAGTGTCTCGCTGTCAACAATGGGTGTAAAAAAAAGTGTCACTTTCACACTGGGCTGACGGCTAAAATGTCACAGTATTTAAGAGGCTCAATCTTGTTGTTTTTAATTATAAATTCAGATGATTTATGAAATGTGAAAAGCCTCCGCTGCATGCTGAGGATTCGTATTTAAGAATACATAACAGGTTACTTTAGGCTCAGCAATAAGCTCATGGTGCTAACACAGCACACCCACACGCTAAGCTTTATTTAACTGGGGTAAGAAAACCATGAATTTGATTGTGCAATAATAATTAAAAAAAAAAAAAAAAAANAAAAAAAAAAAAAAAAATAGGTGATTCATGCACTTGGTCAGCTATACGTGGGTTAGAACTGCAGGTACTTAGCCGCCTGCTACAAAAAGCTTAATTGCTTTTGCTCACAACATGAATCTGTACTTTTATGGTTTTTAGCATAAATGTTAAGCACTTTTATTTCTAACTTTAATTTTTAGACTCATATATGTATGTGTGTGTGCTTGCATGTATGCATGCTATATATATGTACATGTGCACATATATATTTGGTTATGTTTGTGTATGCATGTATGTATATATGTATACATATGAATGTTTGAGCTTTGTTATTCTTTATTTTATTGTTTTTATTTTGTCTTGTATCATCACCTTGTAATTGCCTTCCATATGTTGCATATTATTTAAATGTTGGTATTTATGATTCTATGTATTTTATTCCATTTTGTTTTCTTTCTCTGGAAAGCACTTTCTGCTTCTGCTGGAAAAGTGCTATACAAATAAAATAATAATTATTATTTTTATTATTTTCATACACGTACTTGATATGTAATGCGCAAATCATTGTATGGGTATAAATATTCTTCTGCGTGCATCTATGGCTCACAGTCTAATCGGATAGTATTTAGATTTTTCCAACAAAACCATTCATACAGTACAGTTAGGGAACCTTTTTGAACCCATCGTAATTCAGAATTCATAACATTGTACTAGAAAAAAATTAGACTATACAGACAATCCTCGTTCATCTTCCATACATTTTCAGTTATTGCAAGACTGCAGAGACTGTAAATTTCTGTTAATTATATTGGGTATGCTTTGATGTTGCCAAACAGACTTTAAAGATCAACTTTATAAAGATATCTGTGCTGAGAAAATTACTGTTGTGGCTTGAGCATATGGAAGAGAATATAAAAGCTCATTAAGCAGCTAAAGATTGTAACGGTATGTTCAGCAATGATAACAAGAAGTAAAACTAGACTAATTTAAATAGTTTAATCACATTAACCCAGGTGTTTAACTTTAGAGATAAGTGTAATACTGGTAAATATAGCTAGAAATAATGTACCTGACAGTTCTGCTCCAATTTTATCATTTAATTATTTTATTTTATTCCATGAATAACTGGCCAAGTGCATTTACAAATGTATAGTTTCTCCAGATGGTTCCTCCTTAAATATCTAGCAGTTCTTATTCAAAGCTAATTGGACTTGCGGATGATCATCACATGACTCCCATGTGACCCCATGGAATCACCTGGCCCAAGGTGTGAACAGCTCTCAGATAGTTAATGCTGGTTTACTGCCCATCATTGACTTAGAACTGAAGAAGCTGTTTGGTTGAGTGAGAAATATCTTCAAAACTAAACCGAAAGTTCAGTTATCCAGTAGTTTCTTCTGTAGAGGTTTATATCAAAAGTTATTCTGGGAAAAAGAGGACAGCAATTTATCATAAAATACCTCCTGAAATGCAGTAAACATCATAAATTCATATCTAACAGTGTGAGAGTATCCAAAGGTGTAATTGTTGCTAGCCTTTCAAACTCTGTATGTATTCTATCATTTTCTGACAGAAAGGTTAGGCAACTCATACTGGACTTAATTTTACTGGACAGATCAGGGCATGATGATCAATGGACAAGTAATAAAGTAAATGCTGCAATCAATCACTCGGAGAAATGCTGTTGTATGAATGTCAGCGGGCATGGAATTGGACGCTCAGCAAGCAGAAGGCTTCAAAAATGAGTGTCATTTTGGGAGAAATTTCATGATTTTGTAGCAAATGGAGATCTAAGGGGATATATTACGCAGATTTCCATGTTCTTATTTTCATCGGAACTATTTTGAAGCCTTTGGAATGCTTTAATGTGCAAAAAAACAAATTGCCGCATCTGCTTTCTTTTGCTGCAACATCGCTGTGCACAGTGAGTGAGAACAGGCCTTTTTATTTAGGTGCTGTCTCTTTAAGGCCCACTCCTCAGAACTCTGCTCTGTTATGATTGGCCAGATGTTTCCGGCCTGAGCTGGCAACTCCCTCGTATGTGATAAGTGCGTCTAACCAGGTGTGTAGATGAGTAGAGTGTACTTCATGTGTTACATGTTAATCTACTCCGAAAATAAGAGACTAAAAGCATTCAGGAGCTATGGGTTTGTCTTACAGGATGCATTTCTATGAGCGTGAACCCTAATTTTTGCAACTTTGAGAATGTCCAACACATACATTAAGTTTGAGACCATTCCCAGATTTTTATGTTGACTTTTATGTTTTTGCTTTTATGTTTTTATGTTGACAAATTCTTCTTGAAAACTAATTAGTTACATTTATTTTATGTATTTTTGTCANTTTTTTTTTTTTTTTTTTTTTTTTTTAATCTGGGGCCTCAAACTTCTGGCCTGTTGTGTACTTCCTGCTGTATCACACAAGGAAAAATAACAAAATGCATAATATATACCATTTAATGCTTGAGGAAAGTAAAGAAATACAATGAGACAAACTATAAAAGAAATACACAGGTAAAGACAACAAATGTCATATGTTACCTGCAAGTATTACCTCATAAGTGAGTCTGTTCACGTATTTCAAGGACTGTTACATTACCACATACTGCACACATGCATCATTATAATCATGCTCCTTTCATGTGCATGTGTACCAGCTGTGCCATATTTTATTTCTGACGCACAGGTCCTTTCATTTTCAGATCTTTCTGCTGCAGTCCAGAAGTTCTCTCAGTCCCTGCAGGAGTTCCAGTTTGAGTGCATAGGTGATGCAGAAACAGATGATGAGGTGAACATTGGTAAGTTAATTTGGATGGACCCAGGAGGGCTGATCTTTCTCTTCCGGTGTTTCATCTCCTTTCTCTCTGCTGTTCCCAATTAGTTGGATTGTCACCTTAATTATGACATATTCAGGGATTTACATATAGATTCTTTTGGGAGGTAGTTGTTCATAATTGGCTCTACTCCTTTTGACATAACAGCTAGTATTCTGGCCAAGGAGAAAATATTCAAAATGTGATATTGTCTTTGAGGAATTTTACATAAGTAAAGTTTCAGTTAACAGAAAAGGAAACGGCATTACCAGTCTCAGTGGGAAGTCCTTTCAGGCAAAGTTAAGCATACTAGGCTAATTCCTGGAATAGGATTCAGCTGCATGAATATAGGCCTTAAAGTTGTCTGCATACATGCATAATTAATGGTATTGATTTGCTTATGATGCTTCCTCTGTATCCTTTCAAGCCTATATAAGATCAAAGTGACTAATTGTGATCAGTGTCAGAGATTAATGGAGGTGCGAACCTCTTAGCTCCAAACAGAATATGAAAGCAGCTGTGCAGAGGGTTCCTCTGGCTCTAATGGGCAGGACTCCCAGCCTGGCCTCTTCTTCTGCTTTTTTTTCCGCACTGCTCATTATCCCCAGCATGAGTCCTTTGCTGGAGACTGCTGAATTACCGTCCATCTGTGAGGGCTAGACTGGATATCGACCTCCGCTACATGAGGCTGTAATGTTCATGTGAATGTGTAATGAATAGTCCTTTTTTCTCACAAAGCTGTGGAGGCTGTATGAAAGATGGGTGGGGGGTTCAGGAGACCAATTATGCTTATTGGACAAATCTACACCCAAACCCAAGTCTCATTAGCATCAAGCCTGCTTTCATTTGAGTCAGCGCAGCTCTTCCTTGGCTTTCAATCAAGGCATTGTTGATCTCAGATTGAAGAGTAAATATTTAGCGGTCCACCTGTTTTCCGTTGGATCTGCACAGTATTTATATTTCAAACTACTGGCACAGTGGAATGGACTCCGATACAGAGGCACAAGCATCTGTTAGGAAGGATTTTATTACTGTGTAGTGCAGGTAATGGTGTATTCATTTGACTGAATTTGTGGAACGAATGGTCCAACAAATACAGCAAAATGATTTGATAAGTCTGTGTATTACTCTGTGTAATATTTGAGATTCCATATATCCTGAAAACACAATTTATTTCTTGCACCACATCTGCATCACGTATGCTATCTGTGTGTTAGAATTGAGTTTAAGTGCTCAATATCTTGCTAAAGTGAAATGATTTCCTCACACTGATATCATCGCGTTCCCTCCCAGAGAGAAAAGGCCAAGATTACTATTTGAGGAAAAAAAAAAAAATGAAATAGGCTGTTGAAATCAATCTACTCATCAATGAAACTGAGATTTCTGACTGACATGGCCGGACCCTTGTGAGAATGCCAGACATGATCTTGATGCAGTATTGGTATACTTCACTTTGATGCTCCCAACTTCCCCTCATAACATGGGGATCCTTTACGGGCTGCCAGACGGGTTCACCTGACCTTTTATTGATTTCACTCTATGACTTCCTGCCGTGACATTATCATTCTACACAAGTTATCTACGAATCAATGGGGCCAAAAGATTGATGTGGCTATAGAAATTTAAATTTTTAGAAAAGTTACGTGGCCTTCTCTCAGAAGGTCAATCCTTTAGTCTCTGAGAGTTGCTCAGATTTCTCTGGAGTGGAACCAGCAAGATGAAGTCAAAATGTGGGGCTAAAAATGTCAAGTAGAAAGGGAACATTTGAAGACGGGCAGGTCAGAAATGTACAGCTCTTACTTTAGCACATAGATTATAAATATACAATGCTAATATCGATATTTGAGCGCAAAAAAAAAGAGAATATTACTATGAAATGCATTTGTAACAATGTGCATATGTTTTTATATAAACACATAAAATGAACAAAAAGTTTGGGAAAAAACCATTAAATTTGGTTATTGAAGAGCTGTGACAATATGCAACGATACAGCATATTTTACAGTTTAACAATGAATTCCAATTATAAAAATCACAGTAACAGTAAATAATTGTGAATCTATAAATATATATTTAGATAAAAATATTAGAAAACAGTACATTTGAATGTAATCAATTCAACTATTATTATTGTTATTGTTGTTATACTACTAATGATAATATACTACTACTAAGAAGAAGAAGAAGAAATATTCTTTTATATATTATATATTCTTCTATGATGTTTACTGTATATCTTTTTATCATTCAGGCTTCTATATGAATAGCTTCCTCCATTGGAATTCCTACATTATTTAATATCCATTTAATATCGTTTCAGCGATTTATCAGGTCTGTTGCCTTTTTTCCATTTACCAGTGAATGATATGCAAGCTGTAACCTGACTTTGACTTCCATTTCCTGTCTTCAAAGTCTAATCTTGTCCCATCAGCGGCTCCAGCTGTGCCCTTTACCCCCTGAGAGGTTTGTGCTGTTGATAAAGCAGCAAGTGGCGTTAATAGGAGGCCGGGCTGCTAGCAGTATCACTGGCATAAAATCATTGCTCCTGCTCTTTAAAAGCTTTTGGTGTGTAAATGGACCAAAGTGTCTGAGATGATGCATGGGTCCCGTTGCCAGGCCGTCGTGGCTGATAATGATGTTACTGTGTTGGCAAGCGGAGCAGCTCGACCGCAGCTAAATGTCTGGACACGCAGTGACATGGGGGCTGACCAACAGAGGTTACATGCTATCTGGCCCAGTATTTAATGAAGCTATCAAGGCACAGCTTTCTGGCAGATGAGGCTGGATGTACTGTATGCTGAATTCATCTGGGCCTGAAGATCGTAATATTGGCTACTGAAGTATTACAGCACAGATGACATGAATATATCTCGGCCACATAAGTCTCCCCTGCATTGTGACAGTATATTGTAGCACTGAGCAGGTGAAGAAAATAAAGAGAAGCAATCAGTGGGCTTCATTTAGCTGAAGTATTATGTTCTTTTACTCCCCGTCTGGGTTTTAAATTGAGCAGCTGCACGATTTTATTAGGTTTTAAAATGTGCTGCACTGAAAGCTCTGAAGCTGCAGTACAAATAAACATTTTAGCACCATCCTGCAGGGCTCGAGGTGCCTGGAACATCTGATGCTTAACAACTGCACCACTGATGCCTTTTTTTTTTTTTAAACACTGTTTTCTAATCAGCTAAATACAATAATACAGTAGATCGCTGTGGATTTTCTCAGCGTTGACCATATTCTGCATGATTGACACATACAACAAATTTCCCCTTTGCATTTATTCTCCTTTCTTTACATTTCAGCCCAGTCGTTCAAAGAGTTCTCCCAGCTGCTAAGTACTGTTGAAGAAGAAAGAAGACGCTTGGTAAGAAAGCAGTTATAGTCTGTTTCTTAATTCGATTACGATTGCATTTCAGATAAAGGCAGAATCAAATGGAAAAAAACAGGGATGTGTGCTAACAGATTATAAAGACAGTATTAGAAAGGATTTTTATTGTGGCCCTTGATCAGGGAGTCCAGCAGAAAATGCTTAATTGCATCCATGTATACATCTTACTAAACCAAAAAATCAGAGTACAGCCTGCATGTAAATGTACTGAGATGAACACAGCTTGAAAATTTGGAAAAGCAGTTGAAAATGATAGCAGTTACAAAGCCAGTGTTGTCCTTATAGTTTATAGTACTGACAGAGAGGAAAAACTAGCAGTTCTTGCACAATATAATGGGGCATTTGCTAAATTTGCGTTTTGATTGATGAAAATGAGCTGAATATCCATGAAAGGTACCAAATGATGCTGAGGATATATTGCTGGCAACTTGAGGGAGATACACACCATTGTGCTGAAAACTTTGGAATTAATGCTACAGTTCAGTAATTTCAGTTGCAGTTGATTATAAACCAATTATTTATTTTAGATGTAACTCGCAACAAAAATTTGTAGTCTGTGGTTCTGCAGATCTGGAGCGTTAACATGCAACATGGCAAACCAGGCTGACAGAAAAAGAGGATATGAATGTAATGGTGAAAATATATACTGACAGAGACTTCAGAAGTTCCACCTGTGAGTGTTGTCAGGTGATTGACGCTAAACGAGAAAACATTGACATGAATATAAAAATATGCTGGACTTGAGCACAAAGAAACAGTGTTCGAAACTTTGACAAAACCCAATTAAGACTTTATGTTGTTTCTGATGGATTATGGAGCTCAAGCGTTTTAAATTTTCTCATCTGGAGACATTGTTTTGCATGTTGTACAAAATCTGGCAACTAATAGCTTCATCTGAAGAGCAGATAACAAGCCCGCGACATATTACGAACAAACAACTCACATATTGTGTAGGTAGGACATAGGACTGTAATGAATTGTTTAGTTTATGCTGAAATCTTTTTTCACAAAGTGGTATGTGTAGATAAATCTAGACAAAAACGACCTTAGTCCTTCAGCTGTGCGTCTGATTTACTGAGGTTTAATATGCAAATGAGATCAGTCTGTGTGACAATTACAAAATACCTGAGACATTTTGGTTTAGAATTAAATAAAGGGGCCACAGTTGAGGCTTTTAGGAATAGCACATTGAGATTGAAGGTGATTTTGAGAATAATTTTATTTATACTGAGTGAAGGAATATTCCCATTATACCTGTTTGGATCCATCCATCCATCCACTTTCTTCCACTTATCTGAGACTGAGATTCGGTGGCAACAGGCCAAGAAAGGTAGAACCCCAGCCACATTCTCCAGCTTCTTTTGGGGGATTCCAAGGCGTTCTCAGGCCAGTTAGGATGTAATCCATCCAGCGTGTTCTGGGTCTCCTCCCAGTTGAATATATCCAGAAAACCTCCAAAAGGAGGCATCCTAATCAGATGCCCGAACCACCTCAACTGACTCCTTTCAATGTGAAGGAGCAACTTCTACTTTGAGCCTTTCCTGGATGTCTGTGCTTCTCATCCAATCCCTAAGGGTGAGCCCAGACACCCTTCAAAGAAAACTCATTTCGGCCACTTTTATTCACGATCTTATTCTTTCGCCCAAAGCTCATGACCACAGGTGAAGACTGGAATGTAGCTCGACTGGTAAATTGAGAGCTTTGACTCAGCTCTCTCGTCACCACGACAGTTCAATGTAACACCGCATAAATCCGCCTGTCAGTCTCACTGTTTCCATCTACATATTCATATTTCTGTTGTTTATTGATGCTGTACATACTTCATCTTTTGCCTGTACCTCATCCTGTACTTGGCAATAGAGGTTAACATAAGGGTTCATATTTATGCGATGTATACAGAGATTAAAGGCTGATATTTATGTGACATCTCAATGTGAGCATTCCCCTTCTGACATTTAAAGTGCAGCTAAGTTTTATGATGGAAGGTGTTGCCCTTTGACGATGGGTCACCTCTGCTTAAGCCATATCTCTGTATGGAATATTCTGTCATGTTAATCATTTTGACACACATTAAAGACATCCTTAATTCCTGTTACCTGTGGCATATGGTTTTAAAAGCTCTCCTCCTTGAACATGATGCAAGTCTGAATGTATAAAATGCGGCTAATTTGGTGAATTTTGTGTATCTGCAGACACACATTCACTTTATCTGCTTTGTTAATCACATGTTGGAAGTTTAGCCAGATTATAATTATCTTTTCCCATTTCAACACAAAGTCACTTCTAAATGAAATTAACATTACAGAAAATGCAACCAGCCTTTCCTTCTATCTTGCATATGCAGAGTACATGTAACTTGGCTTCATGCACTTCATGCGTGAGACTCATTTCAATAGGTTAGCATGGGTGATATGAGATTATGCAAAAATAATTGTTTAATTGTTAACAGCCTTTCAACCATCTCTTGATATTTGGAGATTTGCTTCTGCAGCCGTCACAGTTACAAGAAAGAATAAGAAAGGCAGAATAAACAAAGTCACCTTGCATTGAAACAAGTGACCCCAATTACAGAGCTGTAGATTTGCATGGGACTATTATCATCAGATGACATCTGTTTCTTCAAATATAGTTGGTAATTTTTTTGTAAAATTTGTACGTCACAAATTACAGAAATGAAATTACAGAATCACACAAGATTAAGATCATAGATGACCTAAACGAGGCTGAATACTGAATACCAGTCCTGTGCAAATAAAGCTTTTTTCATTGGTTACTATTAGAGCTATTACGCTAATATTCCTGAAGAATACATGTACCTGAAGTATAATGTACACGTATGTCTACAGTATAGGCATGCCATGAACCAGTTTACTTGTTTAATTTGTTTTTGTTTTGTTTTTGTAGCTGTGCATATCTGTATTATACACATTACACTAGATTCGCTTGGCATTTTGTATTTTCAGCCTGTGACAATTTATTTATTGGATTTTCTGTTAATCATGTTTATAATTGCTTAGGTGTTGCTTTTTTTTTTTTTTTTTAANTTTTTTTTTTTTTTTTTAAGAAACTGTTAGCCAAAGTGGCTATCGCTGCTCATATTAACCACCCAGTTTGGTTTATACAAACACAACACACTTCTGTCACTGTAAGGGTGCTTTCACATGATAAGTGGTATTTATGCCGTGGAGAACCATCTCGCATCACTTACCTCACTGGCTACAGTCCCGATACCCTTGGCCTTGGTTGACATAGCAACATATGCCATCAAGAAGCACTCGAGGTAGACACAGCCACATTTGCAGTGATGGGGTTGAGGCAGAAGAATGCACTTGCCCTTGTTCTTTAGAAGAAACCAAGCCAAGAAGCGACGATTTCAATGCCAAGAAGCATCTTGAACTTGGAAAATTGGTCTTCGCAGGTTATGAGCTTCTCCTCCATTGTTGTGTCACTAGTTATTCTGTCATTGTGCCATTCTTTGCGCATCAGAAAGGTCACTAGCAGACAGGGTAAAGTTCAATGTGGTTGAACATTGAACTCAGCAGCAGACAGGAGAATCCAAGGTTGGGAGTCATAGCTCGGTTCCCAAAACACAATCATGGAATCCCCAATTCAGCACACCGTTTATCATGTGAAAACATCCTTATTGCTTGAATTACATCACTTTCTGGGCAGCAGAAGGTTTATGATGCTTAGACCTACAGTACCTGTAGATGAGTTTGTTAACAAGCTATAGCTTAGATCAGTTGTGATATTTTGATATTAATTTCTATCAAATCACTGAGGGAATATCAGGCATTTAGACTGATATCAGACTGAACTCCCTGTCCTCAATGCCTCAAACTGGACCCAAGCATATGGTGTAACTTTCTGGTGTAATGGTGAGCATTTGTTGGCTTCTGAAGATGATCAGGTCAAATTTTGGAGTTATATGGTACTTAAACCACACAGGCCTTACTTAGAGTGCATTTAACAAACCAGAGTACATTCATATTTTGCATTCAGTAATCTGCAGAGAACATTGTTTTCTAGGTTGGTGGATTTACTTGCATATATAAATGATAGAAACACCAAAGACAGAAATAGAATGCCAGTGTGCACATGGGCTTATTTAAAATAAAATCTTAACTCAAAGGGTGTGAAAGAACAAAAATAAATCAAGATGACAAGGAGAGACACGGCTGAATTGGATAACAGAAATTAAATGACACCACGGCTCAATAGGAGGAAAACCATAAGACAAAATAATGCATGATTGCAACGTAATGGGAATAAACCTAATAAATAAAAGCAGCTATGACTACTCTCTGAAGCTATAGAATGCAGAGCTGATGGTCATTATAATACTTCATTCAGCTGTGATGGATTTAATAAGTAAAAAACTATTCATAGCAGACAAACACCCCTCCATTACATCCTCTGTCTCTCNCCCCCCCCAGCTGCTTGAAAAACATCCTCTCCTCACTTAGAAATATGCAGCAAAAGAGGGATCTGACCTTTACTCTTCTTGTTTGTTGGATGTGATCTTGGAAGCATGATTTATGCTTAAAAGTTTCCCTTTGATATGGTTTTATAAGAAAGTTGTCCTTACGTTGAACTCAATGCCCAACTTTTTTATGGAATCTTTTCTGCTCCTGTAAATGAACTGTGAACTTCTAATGACACCTCATCTGGGGGGTGTGAAACTGTGAGTGATGGCTCTTAATAAGTCTGGTACTGTGCATATTTTCAGGCTCATTTTTAGGGCAATAGACTTTGTATCTACAAAGTCATGTGATTATTAGGCATTTTGCCAAGACTATCACTTACATCATTCAAATTTCTGTTTCAACTTTCAAATCTGTCTCTCTCATTTACTTTTCTGACAGTGCCACAGTGGCATAAATTGAGCTCTATCATAAATAATTAAACTGCTATTTTGTGTGGTCTAGGCCATCTAAGCTGAGTACTGAAAACTGGCTTAATTGACCTTATTCTCACAACCACCATTTAAACTTTTATCACATTGGGGGTGGAAAAACTGGACCCAGAAAACCAATAAAAGCCCAGCCCTGTCCTATCATTGCGTACCAAGATGAGCATACAGATGATGGGAATTGGACAAACATTTTTTTCAGAGATCCATCATGAAATGTAGAAAGCACATAACAAGGCTGTACAGTAAGTTAAATGTGTCTTTTTATTGATAAATAGTTACTTGGCTCATGGCCTAAATGAAATTTTTGCAAAAGCTGTTCACAAGCTGCTTACAAACAAATATCATCAAGTATCATACAGACTAATTTTCAGTCGGGTTCGATTTTGAAGCTTTTGCAATGCTTTAATGTGCAAAAACATACATTGACCTACTTCTGCTATCCCTTGCTTACGCTCCAGGCCATTTTATGTCTTTTTCTTTAAGGACCCCTCCCAAAAAAAAAAGTGTGCAATGTTCTGATTGGCCAGCTGCAGGCCTGAGCTGGCAACNCCCCTCCCAAAAAAAAAAGTGTGCAATGTTCTGATTGGCCAGCTGCAGGCCTGAGCTGGCAACACTCATGAAACACTCGCTATACTTGGTGGTGTCTGCAGGAAAATTAAAATGTATTACATGTTGATGTAAACATGTTACATAAATAAAAGACTAATTAATAATTAAATATTCCAGGTAGTGTAGGATCTATGTTTGGCTTATTGGATGCATTTCTGTATGCTTCAGCCTCATGTTCTGCAACTTTAACACCGAACAGCACGTCCTATATTATTTACATTACAATGATGAGGGAAAATAACAAGAAGCTCAACTCGCCTCCTTTTAAAAGTCGTAACTTGAAATGGCCTTTCAAGGTGCTGAGGTGCTGTTACCAGTTAGCATTTCCAGTTCAGGAGGCATTTGTAACAGCTTTGATTAAACATAGAATTTCTGGATTTTTCTTTGATTTAATGATACCCTTTCAGTTGCACAGTAGAGCCAAAGAGCATTTTTTCTGATAAAGCATCACTGTTATTTTCTGCTCACAACCATTAAATCTCAGCTGCAACAATGTAAATCTAACCTCTTTCAAAGTGTATTCAAGAAAACAATATCCTATTTAATGCCATCAGATCCATATCCATGTTTATTTCTACAGCTGTTAAATAATTCATGGTTTAACAATAAATGACAGATCGGTGGCGAGAAACTAATTGGTGGACTCCATCAGGAGTAAAAGAAAGTCTTTTGTTTTCATGGCTAGTTTCGTGTATTTCACTAACTGTGAGCCATGTCCACAATGTATTTGTTTGTTCTTTATTTGGTTTCTTGACTGCTTGTCACAGCAGCAGCAGCATATTTGGAGGTAGAGTTATTTCTACAGTGAAGAACAGATTTTTACCTGCTTTTAATATTTACATCTGACAGCTGTTTGAGTATAACACATGATGGCATTTCTGAGACAGCAGACAGCATATGCCAGAGTGACATACAGTAGAAAGATGTAAAATCAAGGATAACAGCATGCAGAGAACATATTAGAAGTGTGTGTGTGCGTGTGCGTGCGTGTGTGTGTGACTGATATGCCAGATGCTGACACTCGCACTTAAAGCCTCAGTGTGCCTCGAGCTGTGTCGGATGGTCTCATAGCGTCTGAAATCCCCTTTCCAACTGTCGAATCGGATGGGGCTGCATCTGACAAAATTTATAACAATCCAAAACAATCCAGGTCTGTTGAGGTGTGAAAGTAGGTAGGGTTTTCTCTCTCAAGCTAAAGTGAAAGTGTGTGCCGTTATTCCCATTTGTATGATCTATTGCAGGGGTGGCGAACTCCCGAGACTCAGAAAGCCAAAAATAAAACCCTATTACTCCAAAGAGCCGCAAGGTGCCTTTATCGTACATTCTGTGACACAAAACAAGCCTATGAACTTCCATAAAGCAGGCTTTCTTTAAATAGCAAGCATTAATACAGATCTCTTTGAAGGGAATCTTTACCACCATCCCTTCCTCCCCCTCCACTCCGTCCTCAAGCAGCTGCGAAAGTCCAGAACCTCCAAAATTAAGAATCTCCAAACTTTAGCCCAGGAATACATCATCCATGATATTTCAATGAAGTTTTGTGTTGCAGTTTGAAGTCAGAATTTGGCCTCGTCATGTTCAAGTGAAAATCCAATTCTAGAGCAAAGAACAATTTAATATAAGTAACAAAAAATAAAATTAAAAAAAAAGACAAAATAATCTTTTTTTTTCTCAAAAAAATCCAGACATTTCATTCTCTTGAACCTGTACTCAACCCTCCCATCATATGAATTTTTATCTGCTTTTGACTCAGTGGGACTTCTGACAGTGTTTGTTTTCCACAATGGCTTTAAAATCTGGGTTGTGTTCTGTTGCATGCAAGAAAGCTTGAAAAAAAAAAAAAAGAAATGCTAATGTCAATTATGGCAACTCAAAGCAGTTCTTTCAAGTGGGCGTCCACGAGAACACATCGATGCTTGGATTTGATATGTTGCAACAGCGATGTTTGACACAGAATGCAAAATGGTTTCTTTCTTTCCACAAAAAAAATATAAATCCTCTCATGAAAAAAACATTCTGTACTCCTCTTCATATTTTTTCAAATTATTTTAATCGCAAGATTGCTGCTGCACCCTTTTTTTCATATGTAATATCATACCTGAGATTCTAATACAAATCATATTTGTATTAGAATCTCAGGTCTTTTTCACCAGCATACTCGGCATACATGAGTGGTGTCTCGACCTGGTTGTGAACGAAATTTAAAGGAACAATATGAGCGGCACTGAACCAGGTCTGGAGCCGTGGGTTCGCCACCCCTGATCTATTGCGTCAAAATTACAAAGACACATAGAAGATACGATTTCCTGTTAACCACGCTGTTTGACCACATTGTTAGTTCTTTTGCAGTATACTGACGCCTTTATTTGGCTGAGCTATCGTGCAAGATTAAAACACAGAAATTATTTAAATATTTTCTACGCAAGCGCTGTCATGTGCACAGCTGTTTGGGTTTTTAAAAAAAGGCAAAAAAAAAAAAAGTGCAAATGATTTGGAAGGTTTGTCTTTGTTGAGAGAATTTGTGCAATGGAATTCAATTAGTTCTCACATCAATGTGTTCACACCCAATATATGAAATCCTTCTTAACAAGAGAAATATACCACCCTCAAAACATAAAATCATCAAATCTACCAGCTGAGATTTTAACACCCCATTATACTGAAACCACAATAAGAGCCAGATGGTGCATCTATTTGTAAAGTTTTGTTGTTGCCGATAGATTACAAAGGACAGATGTGGCAGTCAGAACTTGAAAAAAGTAAAACACAGCTTGTCACACTCAAGCTGTGTGGGTTCAAACTTTCAACAACTGTTCCTGAAATAAAACCCTGATTTTCCCATCCCCCCCTCCTCCCCTTTACTCCTGCTTCACATCTGGACTGAATCAGTGAGCTAAAAATAGAGAGACACAGACTGATAAGAGTCACTGAAAGGCAGACATTTCAAAGCAGGCTGAGAGGAAACTTTCGTCTCAAATTGAGCCTGCTCTCTTTTGTGGTTTATTTATGAGCTTACTGTATATCCAAGGTGCCTCTGTTTCCTGGGCTTGGTCTCTTTCTGCAGGCTTTGTCAAGCATGAAGCATTTTATTGTCTGTTGTCTTGGTAGGAGGCCAAGCCTGACATCTTCTTGCTTTTTGCACTTTGTGATTGGTTTACCAACTACCCAAGTGTGTTATTTCACAGGAGGACTTTCCAAATTCTATCTTTTTAAAGAGATTCCTGTTATAATCCTCTTGCTGATAACCCTTTCAGCAGCAGAAAAGAGTGAAAGTGGCTGTAGTTCTGCTTGGTTTGAGAAGGTTCAGCACCGCTGAGCATGGATGGCATTTCGGAGGGGAAGGGCAATGCCCTGATGTTGTGGCTTTGCAACGATTGTACTCCTCTGGGAAAAAGCCTTTTATGGATGTGGAGGGAAACAGATTTCACTTTCCTGTTTTTTTTCCCCCCCCTTATTGTAAGCTTTAACATGCAGCTTATACAGTATATTCTAACCTATTAACTGCAGGTTGTGTGTCTGAGTTGAGAATAATTGAATTTAATTGTGTCAATTGCTCTTTAGAACTAGAACACACTTAGAACACAATAGATGGATGTATAGATGTATGGCTGGATAATTGAATGTGTTTTACATTATCATACTGAAAGTGAAGGATGAATCATTTCCTGTTGAGCAGCTTTGATGAATGACCTGATACATGTTGTAATCAAGGGGCTGAATCTATAAATACAGTACTGCAAGGGTTTAGATGCATGGATGGATGGATGGATGGATGGATGGATGTAAAAATGGGCTGACAGATAGATAAATAAATAGACAGACCAACAAACTATGAGGCTAGTGAGCAGCTGTTTACCTAAACTAAATTTGTTTATAATGTCATTATATTAGCTTCTATAATGGCTATATACTCAAGTGATGTTAAATTCATATTTGTATTAGAATCTCAGGTCTTTTTCACCAGAAATGAAAAAAAAAACAAAACAAAAAAAAAAAACATCTTTCTAAATAGATTTCTAATACATTTCTAGATTTTTATTCACAACTCTCTTTTACGCACAGGATTATTAAAGGACCATACCGTCCATTTTGCATGTTTGAGCCTAATGTATTCAATTTTTATACATGTTACGTTACTGACAATCATTTTCCAAAGGATAAAATCATATTTCAGCTTTCCTGATATTTTGCAAAACCTCTTAATCTTTCAAACTCAAATATTCAAGCAATACACCCACCTTAACAATCGATTTTTCACCTGCTAATAGTTACGCAGCCTTATGAAGTCATGGTTGTTTTAATTTTTTAATAAACGCAGGTCTTTTTTTGCAACTGTATTCCCCGGTGGAGGCATACATTCACTCCATGCTTTTTATTGCACTTAAACACTAAAATTACGTAGCTTCTATTAAAAAAAAAAAAAACCTGAATACACATCTTGTTCGCAATGATGATTACCTATCCCAAGAACATTTCAAGTATCAACAAGTTGAGTTTAATAGCAGAATGAACTGAAACCAATGGAGGTCTGGAAGGTAGGAAAAACATTTTTAATTCACTGTTCCAGTAGTATGCTTTGGGAAATGATTGTCAGTAACGTAACATGTATGAAAATTGAATATATTAGGCTCAAACATGCAAAATGACCGGTATGTTCCTTTAAAAAGTCCTTTAGTCAAAACAACTTATATCATTTTGTAATTCCATTCTCTTTGTTCTTCACTGCTGTGAAACGAACTAAAAGAATTGCTGCACCGTGTTGCGTTTATTTCCCACACATTTTGCATTTCACCTCAACAATCTTTAAACATGTCCAAGTATACATAGTTTGTCCATGCCACAGAATTGAAACCAAATGACATAAAGCGTGAGCGTGCTGCTGCTGCTTTCACAGGATTTGACGCTACAGTAACTCGGCTCTGTGGGTAATTCATCTCCTATCCTGTGAACTGAGGAATGTCCCATTGACCCTGAAACATCAGTGCACAATAAAGGCAGCCATTGTTCTTGGCAAGCTCCACGATGGCCTGTTTAATGAAACTCTGCAAAGTATTTGGACTGACTCTATCAAACCTTTGTGCGATCCATTCCGCAGATGAAATTAAGCTCACACTGTTGTTTACTGAGCGATAACTTGGCTGACCTCAGCTATGGATGTATACTGAAAGTCCAAATATTAACCTTAACCAGCAAATGTTCTTTCTCTTCCTGTCTCAGTCACACAAACATATACAGATAGATGTACAAACATTGTGGTTATTTGTTTTGAAGAGGTTTTGAGAACACGGAATAAAAGTTTAAAGCTGTCATTCAGGTTGTATTGCAGAAGTAAACCAAAGATTTCTTCTCTAAATGAATTTTAGGCTCTTAGCTTCTTGCTATATCTTATTTCGACAGTAAGGTCTTATGTGTTTATCCAACATTTATCTTACTTTTGTGTATCTCTTACACTGATTTTTAGATATATATTGTGGTTTCGTACAGCTGAACTGAACTTACAATTCATTCAGGTCGGTCTGAACACAGCAATACCACTCAAGTCTGGACAAAAGCAACCACATCAAGACCCTTCAGAGGAATTTGCTTTTGTTTGTGGAGTTATCATCATTCGCATCATTCTGAACCAACAATGTACCATATATACTTAACTATAAGCTGATCTCGAATATAAGCCGACCCTCAATTTTGACCTGCAAATTTAGATTTTTAAAGAAACCCGCATATCAGCTGACACCCTGATGTTGTTCCATCAATGTATTTGTTTAGCAAATTACCTGTTTTTTTTTTTTCTGAGAATTGTCATAGTATCCTGTGATTTTCTGAAAATAATCCACGTACCAGTAAACAGCTGATTACCGTAAGTGACATTAGCTAACATTAAGTTTTCCAGACTCCTCTTCCTTCTCTGAATCGCATTGATGAAGGTAAAGAAAGCTTTACAAATGAGCTATAATTATCACAGTGATTATTTAGCTTATTTAGCTGTGTAATTATGGTGAGTTTTTTTTAATTTTAATTTTGTTAATAATCTCACCCATTACCTGTTTTCAGTAATTATCCTGTACCTGAGTCGATGCGGGCCTGTCTATGTGCTGGACATTCCTCCATACGGAGTTTTGGAATTCCCTCAGCTGACCCCCTGATGTTGTTCCATCAATTTATTTCTTTGGCAAATTACCTGTTTTTCTGGGTATTGTCATAGTATTCCTCTGATTTTCTGAAAATAATCCACATACCGGTAAACATGATATTTACTGTATTTCAGCAGCTGATTACCGTAATTGATGGATCACGGCTTACTGGCTGCCGCAAAATGTGCTGAATAAGATGTTTAGTCAGGAAATACATCNTGGATCACGGCTTACTGGCTGCCGCAAAATGTGCTGAATAAGATGTTTAGTCAGGAAATACATCATCATGAGATACGATTAAACTATTTTCCGTGGTAATGGGTAGTACTTCCACCCCTGGAAATTTCATTCTCTGGGATCAAATTTGAATTACTTGTGTATAAGCCGACCCCCGATTTGTGTTGTGAAATTTGTTTTAAAAAAACAACCTCAGCTTATACTCGAGTATATATGGTAATTTATTGAGTGATCTAGAACCAGAGAGGTATATGTATGTGTGCTGTTAAAGTAAACTAAATCTTTGATTACCTATAGAAAATTCAAACATGCTGCAAAAAAGGTTGTAGCATATCGATCTTATCTAGCATGTTTTTTTTTGCTAAATGGTTATCATGTTTTTCTGTCTGCTCAATATGCGCTGCTTCCTCCCGTTTCTCTCTGAAGGCAGCACGTCTTCACATGATGTGATGCAATATGTGGTTTTTGAGATGTCTTAAAATCAAATTCTGCTGGCATATTTCATCTTGGTATAGGGCCTAAATGATGAATAAAAGTATTGTGTCCCAAAGCTGACATTCCATGTTACACAGCAACATCTTCCTGTTTTGATTTTCTCGCTAACGCCCCCAGACATTTGTGACTATTGAGCAGAGTGAATGTTTGCTTTTTGCTTTTGCCAAAATATAGCTTTTTTATATTTCTATATTTTGGTTCACTTAGATAATCACCTCAGGAAAATGAAGAAAACACTATCTATTCTATTCTACACTTTCTCTGCCAAAACCAAGATATTCAAACAAAGAACATCAAATTGACTTGGATTTCTCAACGTGTATCTCTAGATCATACATCCGAGATAAACCCAGAGAACATATCTCATAGAAGCTGATGAATGTCTTTTTTTATGAAGCCTGTTCACACCATCCTTTTCCCTTTTATTGCTTTCTCTTTCAGCATGCTTTTTTCTTCATGTGTCATTACAGTTTAGTTGGTTATAAGGTCACAAATTCCTGCAGACAGTCTGGAGGCGGCGGTTTCTCTGCGAGCGGCATGTAAAGTAGGTATTTAGACTGTCGATAGGAGAGCGGTTTGCTGACATAACGTATTTCACGTAGCTCGTCGTGCTGAGGAGGAATTGGATCCCACCGAGCCAGAGGTGCTGAAATAACCTCTGTAGACAAGAGAGTTTTTATGTTCTAGTATATCAAACTAAAAATTCACCAAGCATGCATTAATTAAAACATGAAATGCTGCAGTTAAATATCTATATTATCTCAGGAGAGAAGCCGGCTCACTCAGCGTTCTCAGTAACTCCACCTGCCAGGTTTACTAACTTACTGACAGCTAACTACTTTTTTTAAGGATCCCGCTGATTTTTTTTTTTTTTTTTTTTAATACACAACGACACAGGCTCAATGCTGTAAATGTTTAGTTTTAGTTGAGCTGAGTTGAACTGCTTTGGGGAAACTTCTACAACTGGCTCATGCAATCTTTCTTTTTTGACACCCAGATAACATGAGTAAATAATAATACTATTCTTAAATTCTTAAATTTAATTCTCATTTAATCAGGGCATTACTCAAATCCTTTTATTATTACAATGGAAAACTACCCCATTACAATTTAAAGTCTGTGTTTAAAATTCTTAAGTAAAAATGTGCTGAAATATCAATAGTACTCTTTGTGAAGAAAGTGTTGAATTATTTCTACGATAAGGTAAATTCCCCAAAATACAAAGTTTTCAACGTGTTGCTTTGGATATTTTAAAAATACATAGTGAAATATTTGAAATGAAACATTGAAAATCTGCAGTTAAATAATTAAAATCCCCAAATTGTAGATATGGTGGTTTTGCACAAAAAAGAAAAAGAAGTACAATATATACCAGGCTGTTTGGGGATTTTCATGCTTTCAGTTTAGTTGAAGGTTGAGAAAATTCTATAAACTTTTTCCTTTTCCAGGTCAACTGCAGTGAAAATCTGACTTTTAAAATTAAAATATGTATTACTGCAGCTGTTAACAAACATGATAAATTGACTAATATTCTTAGACATTCCATTTTTCAGTAATCGTGGATTAAAGAGATTTCAGTCTGTTTTGAAACTAGTTTATTTCCCATGTGCAAACAAAAATAAACAAGAGTGAATTGAAGTAACTTCCAAACAGGCTGATTTCCCAGAATCCACTTCATAAAAAGTGAGATTTAGTGAAGAAACTAGAGCAATGTGATGATATTTGAGTGACTCCAAAGATAATATTTCAGCTTTGTTTGGACAGTAAATTTCTATTCTATTCTATTCTCTTCTTCTGTTTTTTTTTATGTTTGTTTGTTTGTTTGTTTGTTTGTTTGTTTTGCAAAAACAACAGTGCAAAAGAAAGATTTCCATCATTTGAAATTGTCTCACAAAGTTAACTCAGGTCACTGTGACTTTCAGAGTCTGGTTGTCAGATTCAGTTTTTATTGTAATGAAGATAGAATTATTGATGGAATTAAAACTGATAAATGAGCTGTATGAATCTGCTCTCAATGACAGGCTAATAATCAGGATAATAAGGATCTTGATACAAACGCCTACTCCACGACAGCCAATCTTGCAGCAATTAGCATTATTTGATATCACGGGCAAACAAACCACACTTGCACAAAAAATGGAGAAATGAAGAAGCTGCTCACAAACCAGTTTCCTTCTCAGTTTCAGCAGCTTCTACATATCTTTGCTTAACAGCCTCTGAACTGAAATGTCAAATGTGCTCTTACAGTATTCTGCAAAAGCTTTGTTTTCATAGCTAATAAAAGTTGGATGAGTATAACTTTACGCTTGTCAGCGCACAACCTCCCTGTTAACCCCCCAAAACAATCTGCAGACAGAAGTGAATTAAACGCAAGGCTACATCACAGCCGCTTTTAATAAAGGTCATATCATACTGTCAGCAGGAAGTGGGAGGATTTATTCTTCACAATGATAAAGGTATTAATGTTTATTGTGCATTTAACACATTAATTAGGTTGTGGAGGCTTTGCTTACCCTTACTTTAATGAGTTTGGCTAATTTTGTTTGGTCGCTGCTGCTTTTGGTGGAACTATTCCTGATATTTTTACTTGATGCTGTTGGCTATCATTAGCTGTAATACAACTCGAGACAAACATGTTCGGTGCAGATATGTGACACTCAGACTGGCTTTTTCTTCATTCCATTCCACTCAGAAGCTCTGCATGCTGCACTTATTACCATTTCTCAGCAATGCTTGCTGGCTATTTAGTGCTTATTGAAAGTTATAACTTTACTACACTTTAATCCAGCTGTATTTCCTGTTTTAAGGGCTTAAGTTCAAGTCTCAAGTTTGGGAAATAACACAACTAAATTAAGGCAAAGAGCTGAGGAGCCAAACCTCGTCATTCTGTGATTGCACTTATGCACACCTGAATCAATAAATTAATTTTAATCGCCTCCAAATTTCGTCATATTCTCAAGGTAATAGTATGACACTTTTGAGATATGTCATTGGTTTTAAATGAATGCACAGAATTTTATAGTAAGTGCTTTGAGCAATAAATCAAATGGTTATGTTATTCATGGATTTTTTTGATGGTTTGATGTTATCACCTTGTGTTGAAGTTAAGACTTACAGCTTTAAAAATGCTACATACCTCTAGACTTTATATGTACATTTACTTACCGTACAAACAAATGAATAATGATCAAAAATTATATGTAACTAGTGCAGTGCCCGTTGAAAACATGCCTGTTCGGACCAGGCCGGACTTTATGGTTTTAAAGTATGGTGCCTACTATAATTTTGTTCTGCATGTCCTCGTGAGCTAGCTTTGTTGGCATTGCCCGTGGAGTGGACCATATGCCGCCGCGCCCGGAGCGTATCCTGCCGCATGGACTACCTTTTACCGGCACAGCTCAGTTTAAGAACGCTCATCCAAGCAACTTCACGGGCGACATTGCACTTGCTTGGGTCTTGAGCAATAAACCTGCCGAATTTCAACTTCATACAGTGCCAGGTTCTATATCAGTGCCACAGACAGAAAAACTGTAATTATAATAAGATAATACTATTATTTATTTCTTAAACATGTTTGTAAGTCAGCTGCACTTAGAAAATGGAATACAGGCAGTCCCCGACTTATGAACATCCAACTTACGAACAACCCGTATTTACGAACCGACCTCCATAAAGCCTATTAAATTAAAAATTTGGGTTACATACAGTGATTCGCAATAATGAACGACCACATCAAAACACTGTGCGTCGTCAGCGGTGCAGCGGCCGTCACTGTTGTAACTCAGATCACGCTCGCTGTAAACACCGTGTTGTGTGTGTTGTTAGTGTTTTGTCTTTTTTTGTTTTTTGTAACCTCGTAACCATGCCTGCAAAGTGTCAATCCAGTTTCTTATGTATAGTAAGGTAAAATATATACGCTAGATACACACCTTACGTAACTGTTCCGACTTACATAGCTACAAATCCGATTTACGAACAGCTGTGGGAACGGAGCTCGTTCGTAACCCGGGGACTGCCTGTTGAATTAATCATATACAGTAAATTATCAATGCAATCCTATTTGATCAGAAAAAATGACTTCAATTGTGGTCTACTTTTCTTTATTGTATTTTGATATTTGTCAGTTGTCTTTTTAAATATCTATTTTCTGTCTGAAGCTGTTTTGAAATTACAAAACAGAAACAAAAGCATGATTTCTCATTTAAAAGACAGAGTAGCAAGTTGAGCAAATGTTCATAGATTCTGTTTTTTCAGCAGAGAAGCAGAGCTATACTCTATTAGAGTGGCTTTTAGTGAGTACGTTGTCAAAATGGAATGTGGAAAAAGCCTATAAATGTAATTTCCTACTCAGTTATCAGCTTTCGTAGACCCACATACTGTTGAACAGAGCAGTTCATAATTATACGCTTAATGATCAGTATAACCTAAAGGCTTATAAGAACAAAAATAAACAAGCTGATCCTTGGGAATTGAACGCACGGTAATGTCTTCCAGTATGTCTGAAATATGCTCTATAATCTAGATGATGGCAAACAAATATTCGTGTTCTGGTGGTGTTTTATGAGTGTGAGAGGTCACCTGTTAGTGAGCGTTATTAATGTTATACTAATAAGCAGTGACCTCACTTACCATGAGCTCTCCCGTGATTTATGCTTATGTAAGCACGCCGTGTTGAAAAGAACACGTCAGACAGAACAGGCTGTATGTGTTGGAAAAGCAAAAAAAAAAAAAAANAAAAAAAAAAAAAAACGAACAAGTTGTAATACGCTTAAGGGTCGAGAGATGAGCAAGGCAGAAACAAATGGTAATGTATTCAGAGGAATCGGTCCCTTTTACGCTTTGGTATTAAAATATGATCTCTGTATCATGATCACCCAGACGTCTTCTGGATAATGACATCCAGCATCAGGGACTTGTATTTTACATCTTGCTTTGAAATGTGTTCTCGTTATCTGGACTCTGCCTGCGTTGCATTGGATCTCAGTAGACGGGCTGTTACGTTATTAAGCTTTTGTTTGCTTCTTGCTCCATTTATGACAGGCCACAACTGATAACTCCCAATTCGTAAGTTTATTAACGAGAGTGAGCAGAGCGGGGGGAGGGGAGATTTTTCAACTTGAGTTAATTGTTTGGCTAACTTAGCTATTGTGACTGAGATCCCGATAAGGCCCCATTTACACTTTGCATCAACCCTCTGGAGTCTCAAATCAATTTTTCAAAATTCTTCATTAAAAAAAATCCAATCTAAAAGAATTTAGCAAAAAAGCAAATCAAAAACTAAAATCATAAAAAAGTTGTCAGTTTTCTACTTGATTCTGTAAATTTATAGAAAATAAAACAAAATCTCCAAAAAATCAGCAAAAAATGTGTCAAAAGTGACTCCAAAGGAAAATTGCAAATTGCATCCAGATATGTTACCCAGATAAGGGAAAATGCATTTTAGTGAAAAGTGTAAATGTGTACAGGACACTTTAAGATGAAACCCGATTTGCCAGACCATATATGGATGTGGTCTGGCTTGCATTGTGATCAGATCTCAGTCCCAGTTAGTCGGGTGTAAATGTAAAGGGGACACATTCATGAGATAAGACGTCATGCTGCCTCTTCTTCACGGCTCCGTCCCCTCTGGTTAAAGTTATTTTGAATCAGGAGATGCAACTTGCTGTAAACTTGTATCTTCACGTAGAAATTTGACAAGGCAAGCATGCACACCTTACTTGAAGGACCTTAACGGCGATTGTGCGTTTGAGCCTAATATATTCAATTTTCTCACACGTTACGTTACTGACAATCATTTCCCAAAGGATAAAACCATATTTCAGCTTTCCTGATATTTTGCAAAATCTCTTAATCTTTCAAAATCAAATATTCAAGTGATACACCCACCTTAAAAATCCATGTTTCGCCTGTAAATAGTTACGCAGCCTTATGAAGTCACAGTCCTTTAACTTTTTCCATAAACTCGGGTCTTCTTTTGGGACTATATTCCCCAGTGGAGACATATATTCAACTCTGTGCTTTTTACTGTGCTTAAATGCTAAAATTACGTAACTTCGAAAAAAAACAACAAAAAACAGCACCCTGTCTACCATCTGCCCTACTTGATATCTGGCAAANGAAGGTAGGAAAAACATTTTTAATTCACCATTCCATTAGTATGCTTTGGGAAATGATTGTCAGTAATGTAACGGTATGAGAATTGAATATATTAGACTCAAACATGCACGATCGGCAGTATGGTCCTGTAACTCTTCCACAGAGCTGACAGTGTGATGACCCGCCTGCTGCGATTCGATCACAATGCTGGAGGCAGAATCCAGATAAGAAGAATGCATGTTAATGAAAGCCGTAAATCCAAGTAATGTCATCGAATCCAGATAACGTATCAGACACAAAGATCGCATTTTAACGCAAGATGTAAATGGGGCCTGCGTGGTCTGGCGGGCCACTAATTCTGATCATCATGCATTCTGCCTGATTTACAATTTAAATTAACATGCATTTTTCCTTATCTGGTTAACATATCTGGATGTTAATGTTACTGCAAGGTGCAAATGGGGCTTTGGAATAGATATTTACTTTCATACAAAATTAAAATTGTGATTGGTGTCAAAGGCAAATTTCAATTGGTGTACTTCACATTTTAATTTAGCCTGGCCTTCGTGGCATTCAAATCTGTCTTTTCAAATTAACCTCCAAGAAGCACTTTTGATCTGCTTGATATTTGGACTGGTAAAAGCAGGAGGAAGGTAAATACAGCACATTGACATTCTTCTCTCTCTCTGATAATGAAATTGCTTAGCGCTATTGCATCCTTTCAAGCATCACACTGTGCTCGCTCATATGGATTTAATCCTGTAGAGAGAGGTTGTTGCTGAGGGCAGAGCGGCACAATGCCAGCTTGAAACTAATCCATCCGCCTCGCTCAAAACCCAAATTTTAGAATCACTTTAATAGAAATTAATCATCATAAAATAATTTGAGATCCTGAACACTAATGTACTTGACAATCTGACACTGTAATCTCAGTTTTTATTGTTTATTATAAATGCATTATGAAGACTAATGTTCACTAACTGGCTGGATGGTGTTGTGCAGTGGACAATGGACTTCAGACTTCTGCTAATTCCTTATAAAAGTGTAAATTTATGCCTTATCTGGGTTCTCAAACATCTAGAATTCATAGTTGGTATATTTGGTTTGTACTGAGGCTGCAGTTATGGTTTAGAATTAATCAGCCTCATGAGCCAACCCCTAGTAATCCAGAGAGTTTTTAGAGAGAGGATTTATTTTTATTTTATTATTTATTTATTCATCCCATTGATTCACCTCTAAATATTGGACCATAATCTCAAAAAGTTTCTATAACTGTAAATTTAATTGTTCTGTCCATCCCAGTGAAAATGACAGCTAACGGTATTAGAAATCTACATTTCAAACACGATTATATTGCAGGCTCAATTAGAGTGAAAGCATGGGAGATAAGGCGGAGGAAATGACATTATCACGCAGGCAGAGTCATATAATTCCTGCTGTTGACACAGTAGATAACATGATGACTTCGATATGAAGAGAGGATTATAACAGCTAGATTTGATGACCATCAAATGTCCTCTACGCTGCTAATGTAGTGTCACTTGTAACCAAATTATCTTCTCTTGCAGAAGTACTCCATCCTGCTCTAAACTTCCTCTGCTGAGAGAATGTGTGGATTTAAGTGGCTGTATTGTCTGTAAAATGTTTTTGTAATGTAAAGCAGTTAATATTAATAATAATAATAATAATATTAATAATCCCCCAGCATCTGGTAAGCAAACTGGCACCCCTCGGCTTCAGCACCACACTGTGTAACTGGATCCTGGATTTTCTTTCTGAAAGGCCCCAGTTTGTACGTGTGGGGAAGAACACCTCCTCAGTCATCACCCTGAGCACCGGCTCCCCTCAGGGTTGCGTCCTGAGTCCGCTGCTCTTCACTCTTATGACCCATGACTGTGTCGCCAGGTCCACTTCCAATCATATCATCAAATATGCTGATGATACGACAGTAGTGGGCCTCATCCGGAACGACGAC